>JAPMOR010079699.1:619083-674959 GCA_026543865.1 Argiope aurantia | reverse complement strand
AATGTAATTTTAAGAATCCTGCAATGAAATTCGTCAAAAGTCAAAACGTAGAAATTCAAGAACCATAGAATAGAAAAAACACTTTCGATTAAATTACTTCAAAGCAAAGAAATTCACAAGTCAAATGAAAACCTGGTGATTTCTGTCAGTCCAAATTCAAAGAAACTTTCATTACAAGAAGGAATAAGTATCATTATCCGTGGAAAGACCAAAATAGATATCCCTGGATCTTGCAATAATTCTTAGAAGATATATAACTTAACGGTTGTAAATTACAGGGCTGAACCTATTGACCAAGATTTTTTGGCTCCGATAAAATATCTAAAAGAATCGTAAATACAAAAGATTTGGCCATAAGTTACTGGCAGCCATTCTCTTGCAAACACAAAATGGTAAGCGTAAATACCACAATCTCAGTTATTTTTATTTTGCATCTGCACTTTGAAACCGTTTTAAAACAGCATTTTAGACTTTGAATTTGAAACGAAAGATGTTCTTTACGCTCTCTAATCATTACCTTAGAGTAACAGTATTAAATTTGAAGGTAAGTGAGAAGAAAATTGCTTAATGCTCCATACTGATGTATACAAAGTCTACAGTTAGTTGGAAAATATGTCGTAGCAACTATTTTAGCAGTTAATTAGTGGTTTTCAAGAAACAGAAGGATCATTCAATCTTGTTTTGGTATTTACCGCTAACATTTTAAGCGACTAAATAATACTACTTCTGCAGATTTATCTTTAAATGGAAGTTTAAGTGAAGGTGAATGAAATAAACACTAACATTTATTTTGAATGAAATATGCATTTCTAGAAATCCGTAAAAATACGCTGAATTAGTTGTTAAAGAATTTAAAATATGCAATTGGGTATCCAATTGGATAAAAATATTTGTTGGCAAACTCAGACGAGAGTTAGTGTCATTATAGCATAAAAGCATCTGTATTTATTTATTTATTTATACTAAATAAAAAATATTCATTGTCTAGCGCATAAAATTGCTCATTCCAACATACATAAAAACAAATTTGTATCACACTCCACTAAGTTAATCCTTTTTTAGCATAACATGATAATTCTGTTACTAATAAGTTCATAAGTCCATTCTGTTAGAAATAAAAAGTTATACATATGTCCATCTTATGCTATAGCATGAAATAGTCCTTGGTGTTAATAATGGACATAATTAATGTTACAGTACATTCATGCACCGTTCCATGTAATTTGAAAAAAAAAAATTCAAGAACAGTTGATGTTGGTTTTCCAAAACTTCATTCATTCACCGAGAAACTGTGTAAACATTGTGTATAGTTTTTAAAAAAATTGGCGTGTTATCGAGCAAAGTTCATTTTCCAAACTGTATTGAACAACTTATAAGGTTTTGAACCATATTCTCTTAGTTACACAAAATATACAGTAATTTTCTCAAAATAAATTATTTCTGTTCCGTTATTTTTAATTTTATTATTTAAATCTAAGAACTGTGTGTTTTATTGTTTTCAGTAACCTATCAAAACAATTGACAGTCTTATTTTTTAGAAGATAAATTATAAAAAGTTAAAAGGTAAGCAGCTTTGCGACTTTTTCAAAGTTAGAACCTTTAGCTCATATAATGTTGATTTTAACATTAAAGCTACCTTATGTTAAGAAATTGAACATTGCGATAAACATAATCATTGTGGCAGCATCTATATTAATCTTCAGTAATATAAATCATTAAATTAAATTAGATTCAAGAAATATGCGATTTAAAATTAATACAAATTTTGAAATTAACTTTAATATTAGATTATTGATATACTACCTACAAAATTTAAAATTTTAATTTGACGCAATATTAATTCAAATATTTGTGCATAGAAGCATAAAAAAATATTTTTTTAAAAAATCAGTTTGAATCACATCAAGCATGAATATACGAATAGTATTCTTATATTCACGGCTTTGAAAATATCTTTCCTTTTATTCTAAAATACTCGAATAATTCACTTTTAAAATGTGAAATTTTTTTAACATACCAATGAAATAGTTAAAAGAAAAAGTTGAATGATTTTAATAATGACCACAAAGCTTATGAAATTTTTTACAAGAAACGCAAACGTCAGAATGAAGAAATATATCTTGAGTATTTCAAAATTCTTAAAAATAATTATCTTTGAAGCACTTTTAGGAAATCAGTAATAAAAAATTCAACTAACAAAATAACTTTCTGCTAAAACTACTGAACCGTGAAAGCGAAAAACTATCATAATTCTTACTGAAAGAACAGAAATAAAATTATTTCGATTATAAGAAAAAAGAACTAACAAATTAGTCAGTTGTAAGAATACTTCAAAAGATGTGGAATTTTTCATTCACAAAGTGGAGAAATTCTTATTAACATTTTTGTTATTTAATGTCTTCATTGTTTACAAAGATTTCAGAAATATAAAATTAAATGGTGATTTTTCAATCTTAACTTAAAATGATCTTTTCTTCATTGCAAAATGAATGAAAGGTGATTTAAACGAAATCATTCGCATTCTTTATCAATATTGGTAAATGACTCGATTCTGATGAATTATTTTTATTGCATACATAATACATTATTACATTTTACTTCAAACATTATTTTTACTGCATTACATAAATTCTGAGAATTAAACTTGAGATATAAAAATTTAAATCCGCATAATTTGTGCATCAAACAAAATTAAAATTGAACATTTTAATGAATAATTTACAGTAATATATTGGTCTCAAGGCATAGAGTTTCAAACATTTAAAATTCTTTTATATTCTGCATTTTGTTTCATGTCAAATTAGTACTAATCTGTATTCGTGAAATTCATTTATTCTTTAAAGAGAATCATTATTTATTTCAGTTTAAAAATCTAAATGAATGAATTTCAAAATATTAATATTTGATATTATTTGAAAACATCTTTAATGATAATTTTTAAAGGCTATATAATGAAATGCCAATTAATATAAAAGTTTTTTTTAATACTTGGAATAGTGGAAGCTTTTATTAGTTTTCCGATAAAATTTTGTATATCATTAATTTGGCTTTTTAAACGATACTCTTTTGACCAGATACTTTCATGAAGGATCAAAACCAGACAAATCTTGCTTTAAATTGCTTTTAATTAGAGTTTCCGAATTTTTAAAATATTCTCAAAGTGGTCATCAGTTAATTTTTTATAATGGAAAATGGCTTTTATAATGGCCAATAATTATTATTTTAATAGCCTTTAACTTTTTTCAGATGACATTAAATCTTTATTATATATATATATATATATATATGATTTCTGCATTATATCTTGAAATTTGAATGAGCATTAGTTTTACAAGTTTCTTTTCATTCTTAATGTGTGAAAATTTAAATCAAATGTGTTTGCATTGAAAAATATTTTTTAAGTCAATGAAATGTTTTGATTAAGCCTAAAAGACATTCTCATTAAACAGATTAGCTATTTCAGTTCATATGCATTTGTAAAAGTTACGTTTTTTTGGAATTTCACCATATATATATTAACAAATGCACCTTTTCACATTCAACACCAATTTCATGAGCAAATTAATTTTTCTTCAAAATTTGGTAAAGTTTAAATAGGTATTAAAGTTTTATTTTCAGAATAAAAAACTACGTAATATATTTATGTAGTGAACAATTTTGGGTCAAACCTAAAATAAATTCGCGTTAAACAGAGTAGTAAAAAATGTTGGTTAAAAAGTTTTTTCGAATATTTAAATATATAAGCGACCTTTTTCTTGAAGTGACCTTTAAGGGTTTTTTTCCTTACAAAATTGCTACAAGTGTATACAAAAAAAATTGCTTCGACTTTCGTATGATACTTGCAAATTATTATAATAATCTTTTATAAAAACGGTATTAATGGATCTCAAGATTCGATATCGAAATTCGAAAATCAGCTAGAGATCTCTCTTTTTTTTTAATTCAAAATCATTATACACAGAAAGAAAAGGGAAAACCTGTGTCTATGATTATCATAAATTGCTCGAAATATTTCCTTGATCTCTGCCAACTATTCCATTAGTACCTAACATTCATTTCAAAGCATTTTTCCTCCCTTTGTAGTATGATATACTGATCATAATGGAAAATGTTTTTATTCCTAAGAATTCTGGCTGCTAACAATTCGTTTCCAATTTCTTTTTCTTTTCCCGATTTCTTTGTAAAGATTCGTCTTAGTACTGGAATTGCTTTTTTTCCAATTTTTCTGATGAAAAGAAGTTGTTATTGAGATGAGCTAATTTCAACTTTATTTTTCTTCTGTATTAAAAAAAAAAAACGAGAAACTTGTCTGATGATATTTTTTATCATCATCAAAATCATAATACTTTTTTAAGCTTCAAATTAAGCTACAGTTTGGTGTTTCCAATATAATACCCAAAATTTTGTAAAAATATTCAAATACATAATAGAATAATGCGATTTATTTTTGTTTTACTAAGATAACAATCCAATCTATTTATATATATATATATATATATATATTGCGAGACGGAATAAGCATTCGCCTATTTCAAAAGAAGATGTAACTCCTTATAAATGTATAAAAAATGACAGAATATATTAAATATTTTATCAGAAAATATATATTGGAGCAAATGTGATTTCTATTAGATTTCTTATATCTACCGATTGTAAAGATTTATAATAGAATCTTTGGTAGGAAAGAAAATTAATTTCCATGTCTTTTCCTTGGCTAAAGAATATTGTTTCATATACTTTATGTAATACATTCAGTTGTATAATTTAGTATATTTTGGAGATAAGTTACTCTTTTTTATTACAATTGCTTTGTTTCTTTTATAAGTTTCATTCTTTTAATATTCTTAGGAAAGTTTTAAAATAAGTTATTATATTAAAAATTATAACAATAAAATATACTAATATAGGATTTTTTATTATATGTTATACGTTTTACCCTTAGATATGTTTAAAGAAGTCTTCAAATAAGCTAATGTGATAGAAACGGTATTATAATAACAAAATTTATTAAAATAAATAATTAGAAAATTATAATTATTTGTTGTTTAGGAATCTAAATATCTCAAGTGAAATTCGATAGTGCCAATTTAATTTTTTTTCTTACCAATGCACTCCTTTGAATTTTAATAATCTTAGATTTTATACTACATGGAAAGAATTACATAGCTTACTAAAGTTAAGGAAGATATCAGACAGTTTTGTATATAATTAAAATTATCATTGATTAAATTTTGTTGATTCCTTTCAAAAGATAGAGTTTATGGAATATTAATAGATTTCCTGTGAACTAATTATCATAACTCTTCTTGATCTTATTAATTATGTGCATTACTTAACTTTAAAATGCTTAATCAATCAATATTAAGAGCTAATTAAATGTGCAATTAAGAATAGATGCCATCAGTTCGCGGAAAGTGAATGGGTTCAAAACTTATTAAATTTGGATAGTAATTTGGAAAATGAATTTGTCAAACAGTTTATTAAATTATTTTTATTGTCAATGTGAGAAAAAAAAATCATTTTTTAAAAATGATAATTAACTCCAAAATACTGAATTTTGATACTGCTATGCCTTTGTCAATGAATTTATCCCAACTAAATACCTAATCTTTACAATCAAGTTATTTTTTGCTTTCTAATGCAGAATGAGGCTGAATTGAAAATTGAAATGCGATTGCCAAGTTATTCAAAATTTTGTTTGCCAAGTTATTTGAAAATATTTGTTTATAATGAACGACAATAAGCGTACAAAAAGTAACTGGGTAGAAGAATTTTAAAGTTCTATTTTATGCATTCAGCACGAGTTCTATTTTTTATGCAACAAACAATTAGAAGTTCATTTTTTGCCACACATGAAACAGCTAGTCTTTAGTTAAGGAAATCACATCTCTATCAAATCGGTCTCGCAAGTCTTAAAGTGTAGCATACAGAATTAGCACATACACGCTGTCTTTTATGAACTCCCCAGATAGAGCTATATTTTCTATGTTACGTTCATAAGCAGTTCAGATAAATTCAACATTTTCATCTGACACACAAAGGTGAATAATTATTTTACCTCGTGCATTTTCTACGTTATTCTTTATCAATTTTAAATTTGTCTATGGTGATATTTGTTCAATTTAAACGAAATGCACGCTTACATAGCAACAATAGACATATTATTGCAACGCAGCGTGCTCCCTATTGCATAATACAGATAATGTTTCGCAAAGCGTCGCTAGTTACTTCTAAACAAACAGCTGCGTTGCATTTATCGGAATTATCCGATTGCATAAAATAAACGTTTGTACTTTTCTTTATCCATTGATGTATACAGCTCTATCTAATGCCCTTCATTAAAAAATTAATATTTTAAATGTATTCCTCCTTTCTTAAATTCTTAGAATTGAGTTTGTTTATCTCTTGTAATAGTTAAGTTGCGTAAAAACTTATTTAGTATTTATCAATTTTTCCTCGATTGCACGACATTGTAGAATAGCCCATCAGAAACTAAAAATTGTACAATTTCAATTTTAATTATATAATTCTAAGAATTGAATAATGGCTTTTTATAACACATTTCTAGCATGAAAATAAGCATTAAGAAACGTTATATATTTACTTAGCAGTAAAGTCAGTCAGTTGATTTTCGCAACTGTCGTACGTGCCATCTAACATCTTACAACATATTGATTCATATTTTGCCATGACTTCACATCTTTGACCTTCTGCAAGATGAGCATCATCAGAGAAAATTTCGCGCCAAAATAACCCTCGCGATGCGTAAAAGTAGACACTTAAAGTAACAGAACTAAAGCTACAAGATATGCGATAGATTATAAAATTAAATTAACACGGGATACTTCATGCCATTTTGAATGAGTAAATTAACTTCATTATATAAAGTATTCGAAAATATCAAATATGGAAAGAAATTTTTACTTCATTGAACTTATACATCGAAATAAATGAAATGTTTTCTGTATAGTTGGTAAAACGCAATGAAAAATGGTAACATATTTAATTCCGTTCAAAAGTTTTAACAAAAATTATAAAATCTTTAATATTTCCAGCAATTTTTGGCAATAGATGAATTGTTTAGAATAGGATTGAAATTGATCACTCTTAGAGTTGGTTTAATATCAAATTTATGAAAGCCATTTTTGAAATAAAATAGCCAAGTAAAATTCAAAATTTTTAAAATAAGTGTATGCACATTTCAATAATTTTCTTTTTAAATGTCTTAATTTAAATTCATCCGTTCTTTCATAATTAATTAATTATATAGAAAATATTATGTCAACTCATGTCGAAATAAAATAGCCTAGTAAAATTCAAAATTTTTAAAATAAGTGTATGCACGTTTCAAGAATTTTCTTTTTAAATGTCTTAATTTAAATTCATCCGTTCTTTCATAATTAATTAATTATATAGAAAATACTATGTCAACTCATGTATTATGTATTCTGTAGCTGATTATTATTTTGAAGTATATTCAAACACATCAATGGAAATTTATCCGTACAAACTTATCAACAGACAGTTATATTTTTCAATGCTGACATTATTAGGAATAATTTGTCTATTGAGAGGGTTAACTAATAATCTTATTTTCTGATGAAAATTTTTGAATGTTCACAAACCGGTAACATTTTATAAAATAGAAAAAAAGCCTAAAAGTAGTGGACAGGCACTCCACAAAGCCAATCACTTGTAGGTCTAAACTTTCCCAACTTGTAAGTATAGATCCTTCCAACAAGAATTCCAGGCACCGGTTTAACACCTTATGAAAGAAAAAGGTTCTCTAAGATCAAGCCTCCACTTCAAAGCACTTCCCACAAAATCCAATACAATTTTATTATTAGAGAGCGTCACGCCAGCGCTCAGAGATCGACTCTTTTAATAACTTTTTCTTCTTCTTTTCTCTCTCTTTCGTAGATTCAGAAGCGTTGCGTGAGACGATTCATTTGTGCGTCGAATTTGGGAAAAGGTTTCCGAAAAGATTCCAGAGAGATGAGTTTAGTGGTCGATGCAGGAAAGAAACAGCGACGAAACAGGTTCAAGGTATATAAGTGGATTAATCTCAATTTAGAAAGAGCTTCAAGCTTATTTCAATCATACTTTTTTCGGGGTTCAAGTAGAAGGGTTAGTCTTCGATGGCATTAGTGTGTGGTTTCGCACGTTATGTGTGTAGAAGAGCTGCAGGTTGTAGCGATCTTTCACGCTTCGTGTCACGGAGAAGAATGGAGAGAGCTGAAGATCCGTTAATCGATTGACTTTGTTAATGGAACAGAGTTTCATAATTGTTGCGGAAAGTCGCGATTATGAACCTGGACTACATGTTGCAAGTAACTACTTGTTTACTCTACTTTTACTTCGAAATGCAGAGTAATTAACTAAATATTCTCATCTTCCCTCTTAAAATTTTGCTTTGAAAATTATTAAATCCTATATATTTTGAATGCCGCAAAATTTTTTGAAATCTTATTTAGTGATTAAAATTAATCTGATGATAGAATTGTTTTTCTAAATAATTCATACTTAACACATAATAATTAAATTAAGTATGAATTTTATTGTTATGGTTCGATTCTAATTCTAAAATGATGTTACTAAACATTCATTAACTTATTAGAAAAATTTAACGCAGCACTTTCTAAATTTTGTCTTTTATTCTTTAACAAGTTTTTATTAAATATCACAGAACGGATTTCTAAAAGTAACTAAGTTGAAGTTAAATTATATACTTACAATGTTTGAATAATCACTTGCTAAGTTTCAGAAAATTAAACATCACAATATTATTTCAAAAATTCCAAAATATAATTTTACCTTCTTTAATATTGAAATCAAATCATACACGATGTAAAATAAAAATTATAAAATGTAGTATAAGGAAAAAACTTGAATTTTCTATGCCTAAGAACCTAAATGAATCGGTAATGTTTTTTCGGGACTTTTCTTCTAATTTATGTATGTCTTGTAATGTTGCGTAAGTTTTATGCAATAGGAAAAAACAAAAACTAATGTATTGTAGTTTCAATAATTCCTGTTATAAAATACCAAAATAAAAAAAAAAACACTATGTTCGAAATTATTGAAGAAACTGTTTAAAATCTAGTACTTAACTTTTATTTATGAAGTGCAAGTAAAAAAAAATCCTCTTATACCATATGAAATTGCAAAAATAAATTTAAAAGTTATTCCAATTCTTTTCTACTGTTCGCAATCAAACGTACTTAAAACGATGACAAGAAAAATAACAAAACAATATTGAGCGTTTTGAATGTCTTTCTTACACAGACACAAAAATGCTTTAATAATCTAAATGCTGTATTTCTAATTCACTACAGTTATCACCAAAATGATGTATGGAATTCCAGTAAAGTAATTATCCAGACTAAAACCAAGTTATTTAATACCAGGCTTGTATTTAAATCTGAAACTATTTACATTAATTGCTTATATTCAAATACCAAGAAATCCATGTAAGATACTAAGAAATAATGGTATTCTTTTCAAGGAAACCAGAATCACAAGTGAAGATTCTTAACGAATATAAATTCATTTTCTCTCTCGTAAATTTACTGATGCCTGTTGATAGTCAACACACGCCTTCTTTCTGTAATGTCGTGCAACAAACTCTTTTCTTTATATTCCTGACTAGAATACAGAAAACGTGGCAAAATTAGATCGTTAAAGGTAATAAAAAAAGCACTTACTCTCAACAAGCACTAAAGCAGAAGTTATTACTGTTCAAGTAATTTGAGAAGAAGCATACTTCTTCTAAGAAGTTTAATGTGACTGTCAGGCAATAGAGTTAAAATGTTTCTTTCGTCACTTAAAAGTTGTAACATATAGTGTGTGGATATAAAGCTGGAACAGTGTAAAAGAACAATAATTTTTTGCGAATTAACTTGGAGGATTTCAAAATTATGTGGGATATTATCAATGAATTTATGAAGTCAAGTTCATTGAAAAATTTTACAATGTGTGAGAAACTATTCTTTTTATGTGTGTTACAGATATTTTTAACATTGTTATCTGCTAAACAAAACAGAAGTTAAGTCATTTTAATGCACTGCTTGAGCAATGTAGTTTTTTCATGCATTACTAATTTTCATTTAAACGTCCATTTTATTATAGTCATAAGATGCACGTCAATTTATGTCCGCCAATTTAATTTTGGAATACTTAAGCATGCCCCAAAAGACTTATTCAAGTTATATTAGCATCTCATTTTGAAGTGACCCGAAAACTATCCCCAGGCGACCCATGATCAGGAAACAAGAGCTACACCTGACAGCATTTTTTTAAGCTACAACACCAAGCCAACGAGAAAGAGTTTGATCCTTAAGCTCAAATTTAACTAACACCAGGTCCACGCTTATTAATTTGAATAGGGTCTCGAACCTTGAACCTCAAAACTCGGCCTTGCTACCTGGCAATCGCGATCAATCGTTCAAAAGGAAATAGAACATCATACCAAAGCACAAAGTAAAACAATGAGCTCTTAAATGTTGAATGCCATGCTCAGTTACTTTTGTTACGCATCTGCAGCATTAAGGTGAACCAACTTCATTATTTTGATTCTTTAAAGATTTTTGAAAGCAAAATCATGCCTCATATATTATCACGTAAGTTTTCCTACATACTGTAGCGCCCTCAAGAGGCCAATGTAAGAATCTGTTTCAAGCAGAAACTTATGTACGCACATCATTTAAATATAATACACTCATCCGCCCCTACAGCGGCAGAAAACCCAAAAATTAATTTATTCTTAAGGAGTCCCGCTTAATTCAATCCTCACCGTATCTTTCTATTAAACTATATATATAAATCTCCTTTGAATAATAAATCTGAATGAAAAAATTCGCTGCTTATAAAATAAAACAAAATTATTTTTTAAAGCAATATATGGATTTCAGTAATTTCAGAATCATGAAAGTATTTAATTTCAGTAACACATCAGATGTGAAAATATATCTCGAAAGGAGTGGCATGGAATCATTTAAAATAAGATTTCTAGACAAACCCACTAAGAAACAGTAGGAGAACAAACCTTTCTCGTATTAACCCAATAATATATAAAATAAAACTGCCTTTTCAAACATATAATCTGATTTCCTTTCTTGAACTTTTATTTTATCGACTGTGATATGGTCAAACTCATTTGGCAATAGTTTTTCGATACTTCAAGATTCTCCGGCAATTTCGAACTCGGATAGTAAATATATTTTTAAAAAATTTAAGCTACATCGGCAAATTAATAAAGATAATCGGATGGTCTTAAAGTTTTTATATGTATATAACAATCATGTCTGCATCTTGTAATCATTGGAAAAGTACTCTGTATTAAAACAAAACATGGTGAAGCTTCGTTTTTGGCAAGGAAGTTTGCAATCTATCACAAAAACAGGAAGTTAATTTTTTTAGTATATAAAGGCAATAAATATACTAGCTATAAATTTAATAAAAGCAATTTTCAATACTTTCAATTTAACTAGGTTTCTCCGAATTCCCATATTTCAGAATATTCATTTTCTCCGATGCATCGTTCGTTTTATCTTCCCCATGAGTGAGCTCAAAGAATTAGAATTAAAATTTTATTAGATTTTTTTTTTGCATTTTTCTTGTGACTTTCAGAAGAGTTTTCATCTTTTTAAAAAAGCGCAAGCATTCTTATGATTGCCGTTTCTAAATATAGATTTTTACTTGACAAATAAGTCATCCGCAGACATATCACTTCCCATGAGATAACTAGCACTCACTGAACAGCATTCCTTTCTATATTTACGTTTTCCACAATCTGAAGCATAGCTTCTCTACCTGGACGAACCGGCTTCGCGTGCACAATGTTAATTTATGTCATGGAGTTGATTTTATCAAAACCACCAATGCCTTATAAATAATTAAAAGATTTTTAATATTTGACATAATCATACGAAAGAGATTATCCGGTATAGTGATACGCAATTATAAAAAAGTAGTTGAAGATACTAAGATAATATTATGGGATATGAGCTTCTATAAATTTCAAAGATTCAGAACTAATATTCTAACATAAATGCGTCGTATGCGTGTACACCACAGTAACATGATGTATTTACTTTTACATTTAATTGTTATATTTTCTCATAAACGGGTAACATTCCATTTTATGTCATAAGGGAATTTTAAAGAATATTTTAAGAATCTTTATTCTCCTAGGATACTTGAAAATGTAAATATAAGAATTTTGCAGAACAGCTTAAAGAAGTGAAAGTTTCAAAATCTTACGAAACATTAAATATGTATCATAGTTGAGAACATTTATATGGGAAGATTGATTCTGTTATATATTTATTGTATATATTATTTGTTTATTTTAATATACGAAATAAATATAATTTAAAATATTTTTTTGTAATTTAATGGTGAAAATGACATGAATGCGAAAACAAATTCAGCTTAAATCATAGAGCAACATCAAACTAGCTATTTCCAGACATATTAATGTGAAAATTTTGCATTCTTATATATCAGTATAAGAAATCTTTCACGTTTAACTGCCATGTATTCTCATAAACCCGTAAAATTTCCATTTCATTACGCATAGGGATTTTAAAGTATATTTATACCATAGGACAGGCTAATGTCTAAACAAAAGAAAATTGGCGAATAGCACATAGAAGCGATACCTTAAGACTTGGCTGAGAACGCTTATATGTGAAGAAAGTTTCTGTTTTTTTTGTACGCATTTAACTATTAGATTAGATATGCTTTTTGTATTTCAATGGCAAAAATGTCTCGAATACGAAAGAAATGTATGAGCTTAAGACCCGGAGCCACCACAAACTAGTGATTCCCAGATATTCTAACATAAACGTTTCTCTTTTGTTATTTCTTCACCCGAAAGAAAAGCATAACTTTCATTGGCTAAATCCGCACTCTTCTTGCTTGGTAAATATCTCGTGGCTTAGGCACCAAATCGGCTTTACCCTCTATTGTAAGATACAAAGGAACGTGCTTTGTAGATCAAGAGACGAAGAAAAATGTAATCCTTCCATCCTTTCCTCGATCGATTCGGGGGGAAGGGGAGGAAAATCTTTCGAATTTGGTCATAGAATGTCGGAAATTGAATATTTCATTCGTGGAATAAGAGAATGAATGTGGGCTGTCGTCTAAGCCCAACAGGGGGGAAAAACACTTTATTGTCAAAGAGTGAAACGTGGTCTAACTACCTTATAGCATAATCTCCGAGCACAATGGCTCGAAGAATTTCTTTTAGGTTCCTTGTGAGAAAATATCGACTCCCTCTTGGCAAAATGATGATTTGACTGACTGGAGGTCCATGCCAAAAACCGCCGGCATACCAGAATCCATTATGACACGATTTTGGGAGCTGTTCTTTTCTTCTATAACCAAAGTAGCCAATAGCTTATCGATATTGCTTCTAGTCAGAAGCTAATATATAACACACTTTGATACTAAATGGGCACCTTTTATGGCGTGCATTGAATTTTAAAAGGGTCTTTATTATAAATGGAACTTGTGATACTTTTTAAAATTGACTTCTAAAAGCAATCTTTTGTCACAGTTTAGAAAATTCATTCAGGTGTCTATAAATTATAGGGATGTGTAAAAAATAAGAACAAAAAATAAAAGCAGCCTTTTTGAAAAAGCTTTTGTAAAGCATCACTTCTTTATATTTCTTAAACGCTGTCATAATCTCATAATCTTTTTCCTGAATCTAAAGAAACTCGAAAATCCTGAAGGTCGTATGTACAATACTGAAATAAATTGCATACAGCATTTAATATGATGCATTTTTCGAAATTTCAACCGATATTCAATTTAGGCTTTAAATATCAGTAAAAAAATATAAAGCCTTTTTGCTAAGTTTAAAAGAATGCATCAACACATGATATGCAAATGTGTTTCATTCTCTAAGTTATGTTTCCTTTATATAATTTTGCACGCAAGTTTATAAGTAATAAAATTGTTAAAAGTTAAGTTACTTGCTCATAAGGCTTTGTCTCATTTCGCTACAACTTATAATCAAAATAAGTTATCAAATAACAAGTAATTACCAATATTAAAATTTTTAGAATTGTTAAACAATAATCAAGTGATAATTGTTGAAACGGTTCGTTCTTTTTATAACATTTTTTTTCCTTTATGTCATTTTGCTCGTAAATTAGAAGTTTTCCATACATATTCCTATGGAATTTTCATTTAAAAGTTCGAATTAATTTACTGTCGATTTAGCTTGTAGCGATATCCTGTTAATTTTATATGAGTTTGTATGCATATCTTGATTCATAAATTTAATTAGTTAATTTTACCTTCTGTTAAAAATTCAATTTATTTTATTCGAATAAAATATGTACAGAGACATTTAGAATTTTCAAGAAACATTATTTTAATCAAATCTTATCAAAGAATTTAACTTGTTTATTAACTAAAAATCTTTCACCCAATTCAATACACATATCTTAAGTATTTTGCATTTCTATTAGCATGAGGAATTTGCATATATGTTTTAACCTTTAATTGACATCTACATTGGATTCGGTTAGAATTATAAAATAATCATAAATGCAGTATCATCAATAATGTAATTGAATTTGCATTTGAATAAATAGCAGCTATTTTGTATTAATGCTTTCAAATGTTTGCTTAAAAGAGATTGGAATTAATAATACAATTTCTAAGTAAATTATATCACAGATTGCAAAATAATGCAGGAAATGCATAAATGGTCATTAAGTAAACTCTTGTAATCAATAAAACGTTCTGTATCTATTAAATGAGTCGGATTTAAAAGATTGAATAATGTGTAATATGTATAGTTATTTCCTTACATTAAACAAATTACATTTGTAACATTCTGCCCTTTTATCTCTTTCTTCTGGAAATGCAGGATGGAGAATATTAACATTTCCCTGCAGTAAACGAAACAGTTTACCATTGAGCTATTTTCAATGTTAAATTAAATCATGAAGCAACTTATGATTAATTGAGCATAAATTTGTAGTTTTACATAATTTCATTAAATATTCATCATAGGATAGTCAATAATTTTTTATAGTTTTTGTTTCAGCAGGTACATTCCATTGCTTTAAATTTAAAAATGCAGAAAAATTATTTTTAAAGATATATGTTTTATATGCAAATTATAAACGGCAGTTAATTATAATATATTCTAAGTGTGAAACGTAAATAACAATTAGTGACAAAAAATGCATTAGCGTATCCAAGTAAAACTTAATATTACATAACTAGTAAAAAATTAGTAAGTCTTATTTTTATTTAATCAAATATATATTATAAACATTCTTTGAAATAAAAAATTATCAAATAAAATAATTCTAATAAGATATTCGATGAAATTTTATTTAAACAATGAGAACTTTGTAATGTGTATTTCTTAAAATATCACAGCTAAACATCAAGTGAATACATATAGCCTGGTGTAAACCCCATAGCGGTTGGAATTTTTATAAGTATTTAATGCACACTCATACAAAAATAAACTTTTTTTTCAGGATTTTAAGCATAAAATTTAAAACTTTGAAATGCGCTTTAACGACGATTATCTTTCCAAAAATTCGCTTACATAAAAAGTTTTGCAAACTACCCTAATCCTTTTATTCCAATAGAATTATTTTCTCCTTTTCGTAAATCTTTTTCTGATTCACTTCAACATTTCTTTTTTTACACAAACTATGAAAATATTTCTTTCCACTTTACGAACGAACTTTTATATTCACGTTATATTCTCAGTGAATGATCAGATTCGTCAATAGCAAAAAGATATAATGAATGAGAAGACTAGAAAAAATTGTAGCAAAATGATGATTTGGAATTGAAAATTTTTTTCAAAAAAAATTGTATTGAAGGATTGCTATTTTAAGCTAAGGATCAATCATGATTGTCATTTTTTTTCTTTCCTCCTTACATTTCTTTTGGAACTTATCTATTATTTTTACTTAGTAGAAAAACTCACAATTCATATTACATTCATCAGTACAAATTTTTGTAAATACCGAAAACTTTTAGTTTCAAAAGAATTGCAAATTTTTACACATTTTTACATAACTTCACTTGTTTCTCTTTCTTTTAAAATGAATTTTTTTAAATCGGTTTTTTGCATAGTTTGCTTAAGTTTTCAAATTTGGCATATTTGTACATTAATTTACTGACAACATAATATTTTTATTTTTTCGGCACCATTTGATGGTTGAAATTTTTAAAAAATGATTTCAAGTTTCTATAATATTTATAATAATGTACTATAAATTAAAGACTTAAAATAAGAAAATAAAATGAAATGAAATTATGCTTTTTAACACATCAATGAAAGTATGCATTAATTTTTATTGAAAATTTGTTTTTATAATTTAATTCTTAAAATTTTTTGTATTTTTTAACTTTTACATCTTAATGATAACAAATAAGTATAAATGCTGCATTTAGATTTCATTAACCTTTCTAATATTTTATTCAATATTTGCAAGATGTTTTTTTTTATTTCATAAGTAAAATATTGAAAATATATATAATAAATATTTCCAGAAACTTTAATTCTTTATTGTTAAAATTATGTTCATTCTAAATTTTCTATATTTTTCTAGAAATATTACCAATCTTTGCAATTTAGATTTTTCTTTATCGCATTGAAAACTTCTTTAATAAACATCTCTGATATGTAGACACATCACATATATTAATTGTTACCATTTAAAATTTCTTCTTTAATTCTAAAGAATTCACCACTAGAAGAAAAGAATTCAAAACTTATGGTTTTAAATGTCAGCGCAATTTTCCCCTTTGTAAACGACAAAACTCTTATCTTGAAGAAAATTCATTAAGAATTAACTCTTATTTCACGCATCAATTACCCGGAACCATTAAAAATGAATCCATTAAATATTAACATGTCACATTACGGTTCAGCAGAGATGCTGAAAATGGATGCTTCACTAACTTAAACTCGATACTTTCTATAGAAATACATTTTACTGATGGGAAACAGAAATTCAAATTTTATTTTACAGAAACCCTCTTCTTTCTTTCGTCAGAAAGTCAGACAGATGCTTTTGCCACCATTCCTCCTCGGCCCCTCATTTTCTAGTTCAAAAAAGGCTTCTTTAAATACTCTACAAACCCTTATGAGTTAATATTGTTAGGAATTGTAATAGAATTTTATAAGCCTCATTATAATTTCCATCGTGGTACATATCCGCTAGAGTGAACTTCACAGCCATTAGATTTCCTCTTATTTCATTTACTAATGGCAGAGGGCCATTTCACTCGCATTATAATTACTAAGTGATGCTTGAGAGAACTGCTTTAACAAACCAACAAGCTGCAGAAAGGGCTCCATTGAAATGCTGAATCAGTTGACCGTTATGTTTTATTGGAATTATTTGAAGATTAGTTCTACAGCACTCCGCTTACTTTAAAATTTCTAGCTGAAGTGAGACTTGCATAGAACACTTTTTGCAATATTATACATCATAAAATATTTTGCCTGCCTGCTTTAATAGCCTGTGAAATAAACAGAATTAATTTTGGTTTTACAAAATAATATGAAAAAGAGAAAGAGATGCAATATAGTTATTCTACAGGCTTTGAGTTTTACATGCAACAGTTGAAGTGCATCTAGATTAGATGTCACCATCATATTTTTAAATTCATTCCTTATATACCACAAATATTTCGTTACGTATTCCGTGAAAACAATGCTGTAGGGCAGCGATTCTAAACCTGTGTGGCGCGCTCCTCTAGGGGGACGCGAGAATATCCAAAAGAAAATATTATTTAAAAAATGGATTTACTGACTGAAAGGAAAACACATATACACATAGCAAACAAAATGCATTTTGACATATTTAATAACTTATTAAAATAAAACAACTTACTAAATCAAAAATTGCTAAATCAAAACTTACTTAATCAAAACATACTAAATTAAAAATAAATTTAATAATTATTAGTGACTTCCTTGGGCCTGTCTTGCAGGGCAAAGTTTTTCAAAGGAAGTCTTAGCATTAGAAACAGGCACTGTCAGTTCTGTTTCTATATTTTGTCTTCAAAGAAGCCACAGCAGAAAATCCAGTTTCACAAAGGTAGGATGTTGAATGGTAATAGAATATGAAATGTCCTTGTTTTTAGGGTAGAAAAATCATCCTTACTCATGCCCAAAATTCAAATGGTGATTTATTACTAAATTTTCTTTTAATTTCGCCACTTGTCATAAAGTCAATGAATTTTTCTTCCTCATCAATTGAGAGTCCTTCGGGAGTCTCATGAAATAAATCCCTAATCCACTCTTAACTTGCTATCAGTTTGTCGTCAGTATGAATATACTTTTTAAAATTCTTTGCCAGCATGGCTAAATGATTTTCAATGGTTACGAAAACCACTTTTACATGTTCTTCTTCAGCCTTATAAGTTTTAGTACAATCATCCACATTTGCAAACATCGTTAGATTTTTTTTGTTTTAAATTTCTGCTACACAATACCAATTTTCTACTAAAAGCATTGACTTTATCACTCGTATCCAATATATATGTATTTGCTCCTTGGAGTTGAAGATTCAAGTTATTTAATTTCTCGAATATGTCAACCAAATAGCTCAATTTCATCACAAATAAACCATCGCGAAAATTCTCGGCCTCCTGTCTGTTTTCTTCTCCTAGGAAAATGGCGATTTCTTCTCTTAATTCATAAACACATTGCAAAAATTTCCCACGTGATGACCATTTTGCCTCGCAATAAAATAGTAATGCTGAATGTAATGAACCCATGTCTTTACAAAGTGCGGAAAAGATTCTCGATTTCAGGGGTCTCATTATTTTATAATAAACTACGGTTACAACCGTAGTTAACACAATATTCAAACCAGGACTCATTTCTTTCGAAGCCAAAGCTTCTCTGTGGATCATGCAATGCGTGCACTGAAGCGATTTTTGTTTTACAAGTGCTTGTATACCTTGGAATTTTCCGGACATTGAACGAGCACCATCGATGCATATTCTGACACAATTTTTCCATTCTATGTTTGCCTCGTTCATAAAATCATTTAAAGTAGCAAATAATGCGAGTGATGTTGTTTTGAGTTCTATTGGTTTGCAGAAACGTTCTTCTACTACTGACATATTATCACAAATTCGAACATAGGCAATTTAAATAAGAATCTTTATTAAAATCTGTTGCTTCGTCAAGCTGTATTGAAAACAATTTATCACGCAATTTCGAGAAAAGCTGGCACTGTACATCTTCAGCTATATCGCCAATTCGGCGAGCAACAGTATCATTTGAAAGAGGTGTGGACTGCAGTTGCTTTGAAAAATTGTCTCCCAACGGTTTCTTCAATCTCAATTGCTGCTGGAAAAATAAGATCTTCACCAATGGTGTGAGGTTTAAGGTGCAATTAAAAATTTTTTTTTTTTATTCACAGACAAAGTTTCTTTAAAAAATGATTTTTGCTTTTTATATGATTTTAATTTTAATTTGAAGAATTCTCTGGGTTTGTTGACGTACTCATTATGAAACGCTTCCAAATGCCGTTTATTAGGTTTCATGCTGTCTGAGGCCAACATTTTTGAACAAATGATACACAGGGGCCTTTCTTCTTCATTTACTTCAGTACTGGTAAACCCAAAATTTAAGTATTCTTGAGAATATTTCCTTGATTTTATTTTCGGAGCCCCGTTCATCCGTGTACTTTTTGATGCTTGGCTATCGCCTAATGCTTGCTTACTTCTACTTAAAAATTTATTCATGAGTCTGCATAAATCTGCTGCCGTGAATATTTAATATGGTGAATTGCAATTAACACGAAAACATATATAACATACAAATTCACGATAGATTCGATAGCGATAAAAGAATGAACTCGAATGAGACTGGCTGGAATTGAAACTTGCGTAATCGAACATTTTCCTTCTTCCTATGAGAACATTTGCTCCGCGCATGCTCGAGACGGCATCGGTCGTGTGGATTCCCTTCCACAAACATTACTTATGTTTTTCTCTTTTGTTCAGTCATGCTTCTGTCTTATTTCTTTTATTATTAGAAAAAATGCATTGTCAGTTTCTAAATTTAGCTCACACCGTCTAGGTTAACTTTCATTAACAAATTTTGCTACTTTCATATTTTTTTTTAACGATATCTCCCTGTTTGGCTTTCATTTCAAATATAATATTTAAATTTTCTCAGCTTTCATTCGCTTCATCTTTTCATCGCCCGCTTGTCCAAAATGCAAGATGTGGCTTCTCGCCAACGTTGACTCGCTTTTACTCTTTTTTTGGCAGTTAGTTAAAAATAATTTTAAAACAGAATCCAAAATACTCAATATACATTATTGTTGTATATATTTTATTGTAAGCGGGGGGGGGGGCGATGAAAATTATGATGGAAAACTGGGCCATGAATACTGAAAGATTGAGAAACGCTGCTGTAGGAGGTACGCTGCTGTAGAATAGTTTTTTGCAAATTTGACACCATCTGGTAGGGAACCATGATATCAGAATACCTCATCACAAATTTGTTAATTTTACTAAAAATAATATAATTTTCTGATTCGAGACTTCTGATCGAATGTATACTATTCGATAAGTTATTCTTTACATTTTTGCCCTTGGAATTTTCATTCAACCAGCAGCTTATAGAATCCATATCATCGGGATGCGATCATTTCGTTCCATGCGAAGATTTTCGACTAGTTAATCGAATTTTTGAGTAGATATCATCAAATCATTCATGTCTTGTTTGAGGGAAATTTTATTGAAGCAATTAATTTTTTCGTAAAAATTGTCAGTCGTTTTTCTCTATATGAATACCGTTTTCAGGTAATGAAACTTCAATGATGAATTCCTGTTTGTACTTCGAAAAAGAAAAACAAATGCAATTAATCGCGCTATATACCATGCAAAACCTAGAAAACTATTATATTGCTTCTTACATAAACCATTCTTAAAGTTTACTTGTTGATTTCTTCACATTCTGAAAGGTTTTATATATAGTTTTAAAAAGTATCAAGACTTATCTCTATTTTCAAAATTTTAGGTAAAAAATGAATTTTTCAAAACTAGTAAGGAATAGCTTTTTATTATTATTGTTGAGTCCAAATACTCACATCTTATGTTAATGAAAGTAATAACTATTCGTCATTGGCTGCTGTAAATTTAGTTTTTTTACCCCTCTCAAGGAATTAATAAAATATTCTGAAAGTATTTTAAAATATTTAATTTTTGAATGCATTATATTTATTACAAATTTGGCGAATTTCAAATACTAATATTTTTTATGCTAGTTCTTAAATAAAGTGAATAAGTTTCAATCTAAATTGATAAAATTTCAACTTATTGAATAAAAGCGAGCTTTTACTCAGCGAACATGTAAGTGAAGAAATTCTTTGATGAAAACTAAATGTTACTTAAATATTCCCATTTAACTATGTTTGAAACTGCATTACGTTTAATCTGCTGTGTTGTGATTAATCCATTTAAGATGAAATGCATTATTTGCAAACTTAATTGATTATAGCACATTTGGTAATTTCACTATGCATTTCAATCTTGAACTATATGTATAATTAGATTCATTACGGTTAAACTGGTTTAAGATATATTAGATATTGTCCTTTATAATTGAGATCTTAAGCCAAACAACTACGATATGTCAATTCATAACTCTGTCTTCAATTAAATTGTAATATACGCAGCATTATCTGAGAAATTAGTAGAGATATATTTTCAAAATATTACCTACGTCCAATGATATATATGCAGTATGTCGTAAACAGTCATTTGCAAAATCTAAGGGTAGGTCTGATATACAGAAAATAGCGATTTTTACAGAAGATAACTGAGTGAAAAGAGCAATAAGGTTTCTTCGAATTAAGTAAAAGAAAAGGAGATATCAGATAAAACACACAACGCAGGTTTAATGAAATACAAATTCAAAATAGCACAGTAGTGCAGCTGTATGATTACAGAATACGAGTCAAATTCACCATGGCAGAAACAATGAGAATCAGGAAGCAAATGCTCTTACAGTAAATGCTCAAAGTGCTTGCCATCCAAAGCTATACATGCTTTTCATATAATTGTTCGTGCAACTATATTGTACTATTGTAAATTCATATTCCATAATCCCTGTGTCGTGCATTTGTGTATATCCCCTTCATTGATTTAAAGTCTCATATAACGGTAACATAAAAGTCTCATATAACGGTCACTTTTTGCAATTTTTGATCCCAGCAGTATTAAAAAAAATCTTGTTTCTGTTTGACCTGACCTATTCTTAAAGTCTATAAGCTGCGCTTCGGAACTCCCTATTTAAGAAACCCCCTATTTAAGAAAACGCATACCAAAAATAAATCGTACAGCTTCTCTTAGATTAAAATATTTAAACGATTAATAAGAAAATAATTTCTTCCTTTTTCTTAAACGGTAACTATTATTAAATTCACGATACTATGGTTTAATTTATTAAAAAAAATTACAGCTCTTGATAAGATTTTATTTTGTAGTTTATTCCATCATTCGTAAAGTATATACATGCATGCATACATGTGATTAATGAAGACCATAAAATGAATAAAAAAAAACAACTTACAGATTAAAATGTTAAAAACAAAGGAAATAATTGCTTAAGACAAAGAGATAGACTTATTCAAATTTTTGTTTTCATCTTCCTCTACCACCCATTTTGATCCCTCTATTAATCTTCGTCTGATTAACCAAACATATAAAAAGATTTTTCAAACATGCTAACATATATTTTGTTCACATCCGTTTAGCATAGAAATAAAAATGAAAGAAATTTCATTTCGGATAGAAGTATTCAAGTCGCAAATTTGAAGAATCACAATTCACGAAAATCTCTACATCACGAAAATCTCTACATCTCTCTCTGAAAAATCTCATTTTTTTTTTCTGAATTTAGTAATAAATTTTACAAACTTTCATCAAAGAGAGGCGAAAATGTAAGTGGCATAGTTATACTTGCTTTTCAGAAGACATCCGGAAAAGCAACTGGAAAAGGAAATCCTCTTTCTAGTGACACTTTCTCAGATGAAGATGGATGATACCGTATAATGTGCTTCCCAGAATGATTTGGTTGAGGCTTTTGCTCAGAAAATTATTCAGATTTTTTCAACTGAAGACATTGTTGCTGCCCTGAGATCGTAAACAGAATACTGAAGACACTATAAGACATAAAACGCTACCACTTTTCACCACCCACGTTCTTTAGTAAGTAACAGTGAATGTACTTGAAGGACCAAAGCGTTTTTTTTTTTAACAAAGATATATCGAAGAAGTAAGGTTGTGGAAAATAGTGCCAAAGTGGCAGGAGTTTCGCTCAATTTCCTTGAAGTTTATTTTATATTGTTTAAGTTGCTACTATATGCGTTCATACTTTTATTCAGTACTAGAGCTTTCTTTTATGAATAACTATGAATGTACATGAAGCAACCAAATCCTTTTTTTAAAACTAGATGCGTTTATATGTAAGAAATGAGGTTGAGAAAAACAGTGACAGTGTTGTGGGAGGTTCGCTGCATTTTCATGAAATTTCTCTTATATAAGATCTGAAGTTTCTATTATATTTCAAGTTGTTACTATATCCATTCATACTTTTATTCAAAACATTCATTTTCTTTTTAAATAACTGTGAATATTCTTGAAGGACCTTGTTGAAAACTATATTTATTTCAAAACAGTGACAAAGTGGTAGGGTTTTACTTCACTTTTGTAGAGATATTTTTTATTCATTTCTTTATAGTTACTACATATTCGTTCATAGTTTCGTTGAAAGCACACGCTTTTTTTACCAGTTAGTTGTAAATATTCTTGAAATATCCAGAAAAGATGCAAAAATAATAAATGTGCCTTTATCAAGGAGTAAAGTTGAGAAAAACATCACTCTTTTATATGGTTTAAGTTATAAATGTTCCTTGATGCTTTTATATGATGACAAATTTATTGTGATAAAACATTTAGCTGTTTGTGAAAATACTTTCTGCTGCCATTAATATTTTTGCAATTACATTTCGCTATTTTATGCTCCCTTTATAAATATTTTATTAGATATTTTGTATGGATATATTAAATAAATCATATTTGCATTTGATACAGAAACAGAAACGTTTGCCTAATTTTTTTATAATCGTATTGTGGAATCTAACTCATCATTGAAAATCATGCTCTAACTAAAACACACTGCAAAGTAATAACTGATTTTATATAGCATCTTTAATTAATGCCTTTAATTACAAATTGATAGAAAAAAGAAAGGACAATCCGTTTTTTATTCAATTGCAATGATAAAAAATACATTGGAATAAATAAATATATTGTTCACTGCTTCCAAATGCAAGTAGCTTAAGCTACTAAACACTTAGAAATATAATAAACTTCTAATGGAAGTCATTGTACGATGTCAATATCACTCTTAACTAAGCAAAGAATCATAAGAAATTTCTCAGGTTAATCGATCTGCATTTTTATTAAATCTTTAAGAAACCATGTACGAAGAGCAAAATAAAGAGAATTTAGCTTCAGTGTACATTTGGTCCAGCATTTTTTAAATGATATTAGTACATAAGTGCACTGTACATTTTGAATCATGATCGCTCTTTCCATTGCAATGAGATAAGTGGCGTAGAAGACACATAAGAAACATAATTTCGTATATCAAACTTCAGATTACATAACAAGCAGATTAACTACAAATTAGTTAAAACTAATTTTAGTTATCAATGATCTATAAAGGAAAATCCATCGATCAATTCAACCTGAATAACATTAATAAATTATGCTATTAATTAATGGGTAGTATATCACCTAGAAATTCTTCACAAGAATGTGATACAGATGAATGTTACAAATAATAATGCAATCATATAAATCACCTCTTTAACAAACTATTTTAAATAATATAAAAATGTTATTATGCGTCCATCGGGCATAAAGTTGGATAAAACGTATAAGATATGCATAGTTTATTTTTTATGAAACTTACTTAGAAGTACTGTATTCATCTGCTTTACATCGAAATATTAAACGTTTGGAAATATTTATCTACAGTTTATTTAATTTTTTTAGTGGAAGTTAGTCAAATTGAAGTACTGAAATCATAAAAATAATTTCTCAAAACACTCCTTATAAGTGCAATAAAAAGTAGAATATATTTTTTATCAAATATAAAGTTCAAAACAAAATCCTAGCGGTTCGAGATGCTGATAGAAGTTTTTATTTTCAGTGAATGTTTATGTTTATTTTTCTATTATGTTCATTTTGTAAGAATTCCCTTACAGTACTAATTTTATCGCCCCTCATTTTTCAGATTTTGTTTTGACCTCCATAGTTTTATTAGATATCATATTCTACTTCCCCAATCCCCAATAAACACCTATTTTTAAAAGCATCAATTTTATTATTGTTTAAATTTTAATCGTTAATGATGTGCCCCGATTCATTTTTATGAATTCCTGTACTTAAAATATTTTTCTTAAACTCACTGATAAATGGCGCCTTTTAAATGCATTGAAATTTAATTAAAATTGTTCGATTAACTAACGATTAATATTAAAATATATTATTGCTATCGTAATGCGCAACTCTGCCGATTTCAAAATTATAGACAGTACATAAAAAGTTGATGATAAAATTCTACCTTTACAAACATGAAATTCATTAGCATAAAAGAACTCAAACCAAAACATGAAAAATCTTTCCTGAAGCAATAAAACCAAATCGCATGAAGTTAAAATCAGAAAATAAATAACTATTACATTTAAATGTATTAAATAATAAAAGAAAAAAAAATGATGTTTTTAAAGTTCACTAAAAGTACTAATGTTTACGATGTAACTATAAATCGGTTTTGTACTTAAACACATTATTCATGAATTCATCTTTACTGTTGATTCACATTTATTTGCATAAACGCACTCGAAGGAAATTGAAAAGCAAATTTTTATTATTGTTTTCAAATAGAACCAAACAATACTTTCTGGTAGTCTTTTGTTCCCAAACTACAAGTTGTCACGCACGTTCTTTGCGTGCTTAAAATCAATAAACACTAACAGCACGAGTGCGCAAAACTTTATTAATAAAACTCAGAATTCTTAAATAAGTCATCACACTAAACCATTTTATTGATATAGTTTGATAAATATTTCTTAAATTCAAATGGTATTATTTCATTTTAATAGTTTAGAATTCTGTTCTAGAACCGATTCCAGAATTGTTGAAACTGTTGTCAAATGATGAACCTAATTTTGAATAGGCTTAAATAACTCGTACTACCAGTAGTTAATTTGAATTAGAATACAAATTCTAACATTAAAATTTACAGGAATTTTTAATCAAATATGAGCAAATAGTATATTACGACTGGATGGCAAAATATCTAATTTATTCTAAATTGCCTTAAAAATAGAATATTTTCTATTTCTTTGTATTGTTTGTTTTAAATTAAAATCGATATATCAGTTTTAAAAGCAAATAAAATCACATCATGATTAATGTCCTGATTATTATTGATTATTCCTTTTATAATGATTAGAAATATTTAATCCCCTTGTTAGTTTCAGTTTCTAAAAGATACGCACTATGATAGTTTTTGCTCTAAGTAATACTCACCAAATATAACAATTTACAAAATTTTAATTTCACCCCCCAAAGGTAAATATTTTTTAACTTTTTGCTGCTTTTCAAAGTGGTGAACGTTTGGCGAGCATTTTAACAGTTAACGAAGTTATCTCATATTTGGAAAAGAAAATATCGTAACATATATAATGAACATAATGACACTAATTCAAATGCATAAAATACCACTAACTTAATTTTTATATTCATTCAATTAAAAATGTTTCTATAAATGAATCATATTCAATTACTACTAAGCATGTAGGCTAGAATTATTAAACACAATAAATTTATAGCGATATTGCTCTTTAATCATACTATTTTTATTTCATAATCAGGATACGAATATTAGTTTAATTATAAAGCATTAGTTTTATTAATATTTCAAATGTTTTATTAATATAATATTTCAGATGTTTGATGCAATAAAACAACCTGAATATAATTTTTTATACGAAGCAGGATTAAATTTAGTTCAGTAATCATAATTTTTATTCGTGTATTTCAACCAAATACCTTTTTAGGAATAGAATGTAATTTAAGAATTGCTTCTTTCCAAGAAAAATAAAGAGTCACAAGCCCTAAAAGTCAATTAGCAATAATCAAAAGTAATAAAAATTCTATAATTAGAATTTAAATAGATGAGAAACGCATTAAAAATATGCCCTCCTTTAAACATTCTAAATACAGGTGATTAATCTAGCATTGTTTATTATGTAGCAAACATGTTTTTTTGAAATTAGAAATAGTAACATTCTAGTTCTACAAATTCTATATATGATATGATAAACTTGATCAAGTTTACATTGTATTTACAGTGCATTTTTAATATCATAATACCAACTAAGATACGAATATATAAAATTCAATTTAAACGTTTCTCTCAAAATCTAATAGTTGTAACTTTAAATTTCTCAGATTTATTTTTTACTACAATCCAATACCGAGAGATTCAGTGAAAGTACTGATATATCAATTCATTAATTTGATTTCCCAAAAAATTTCCCTTCCTTCTCCCATGCGCTCTTCGAGGTTTGAACCGTCCATCGGTTAGCTTCGCGCACTATGTTTTTATAAAGCTCGGTCATAGATTGGATGACTTAAGTCAACATATAAGAATTTAAATTATCTTTCGTTGCTTCAGATTATAACAACATTAACCAACTACGAAATGTTATATATTTTTCACAAAATCTATCCTTCGTAGGTACTATACTGAAAACGAAAATATCTTATAATTTCTAAATGAATATAATATCCATCTATTTAGAACACTGAATGTGTAATTGCTAAAGTAGAATAGGTTTGAGTCTATCAAAGACATGATCTTTAAAATACTTTTTTTTATTAAAACACAATTGCAAAATCTCAGTTTTATTGAACATTAACTCTTTGCATTTGTACACCTCCTATTAGACACCATCCAAAAAAAGTATTTTGTTGCATACTGACTTCAAAAGTTGGAAAAAAAGCTTAAAGAATTGTAAAAAGTCACACTGTATTGATATTTCGAAAACTGCAAATAGAACATTTATATTATTTTATTTCTCGAATTATCAAAATGAATCCTTCAGTGAATAATAATGCATCTCATTGCTTTTTAGTAAAGGGTTAAAATGTTTGAAACAAATTTTCAGTCTTACATCATTAAATATTCATCCAAAACAAATCTACTAAAGCATTCAATGTAAATATAATTATCTTAATTGTATTCAAAATATTTATTTTCTCCTCAATACGTTCTAATATATGAAGTTCAAAGAAAATATGTTTTCATTCATGTAAATAAATAATATGAATTTGGTGCTCATTTGTTTATTTCATTTATTTTCCAATAATTATGTGCCAAAAATGTGTCCTTTTTACAATAAACATGGATCTTACAAATTGTAATGAAGGAAGAGTTAAGATCTAAAAATAAATTAAATAAACAATTGGTGCAATAAATGAAAATTAACAAAAATGAAACGTATTTTAAAAGCTATGCACTTTCTTTAAGAAACATTACAAATATGTCTACACATGAAATAGATTAACAGATATTATATATATAATATCTGTGTATGCATTAACCACAATCTAATTTTACATTAAATGAATCAACAGATATTGTGCCACAATCTAATTTAGTCAGGAATTAGCTTTATAAAGGCCATTTATTAATGCATGTATTCGAATATGCAGTTATATCAATGCATGTATCCAAATAACAAATCTGAATTTCAAAAAAATTGGCACTGCTTCCTTTAGTTAAACGACGAGAAGAAATTGCATTCCACACAAAAGCTACCTTGCATAGAGATGAAATTGAAAAAGAAATTTATCTGGATCTTCGAAACGAAGAAGAAAAAGAAACCGTCATCCATCTGGAGCCCCGAATGGCAGACTCGGGCCAATCCTGCATCATCGATTACAGAAACATGTTTCTAATCCGGTATCTCATTGACCATCCTTTTGATGATTAATCCTTTCCGTGGAATAGGCCTCCCGCAGGAAAAAGGGAAGACCTACTGGCAGCATGATTTGCCAATGATAGATGTAGTCAGCTTCCGCAATACAGGAATATTTATGAGGAAGATAAGGAAAACAGTCCAGCCTCAATGCTGAGTGTATGGCTGTCACGCAGCCAGAATTGCACAGTCTCTAAGTTAGGCATAAGTGAATTACGGTGAAAACCAAGACACCTAATTATTTCGTATTATTCGATTAGGAAAGAAATTAGGTGCGCTTCTGGCAGATCTAGCTCGTGAAATGGTGACACCTAACTTTAAGTAGTTGATGATTCAGCTCTTTATGATTAATCACGAATTCCACTTAAGGATGAGAGATAATAGATTAATGTCAAGAAAATTCGAAATCATACATTTTACTTGACATTTAAAAGTCAAAGCAGTGGTTGTATTAAATAAGAACCGAAATTAATGAATTACTACTGTTTGACAAAAATCGTTTGAAGTAATGCATCAAAATTTCAAAAGAAATTTTCTTTATACACCTCATTTTATATTGATAATTTCTGCGAGACGATCATCCATTTATCATTAAATATTTGATAATTTCTGCGAGACGATAAATAAACTCAAACAATTATAGCTTTATTTTAGTAGTAATTTCATCTAATTAATTCATTAATGTTCATTTGAATCATCAGAATACAAATGTATTTTGTGTTTTATTCTCTCAGTATGTCTTGTCATTAACTATTGAATTCGACTAATATGTTACTCAATATAATCTGTGAATAAAAAAGTTATTTATGAATTTTTTCATGAATATAAATATATTATTTTCTCTCGCCATAAATTTATCATTGAAAAAAATTCGAACTAGATACAGATAAATGGATGCATATAGTGTACAATGCAACCAGGCCTCAAAACTTTTAACCTTTTCAAATGCTTAACCGCGATTTCCGCGAGTTGAAATTCAATCGATATTTCACTGCATACTAGAATTTCGCTGGATAATATATTAATTTTTTACTATTACAAATATGAATTATATTTCGCAATTATAGCGTTGCAAATAAATAGCAGTTTGTTTCATTAAAAATTATTTAAACTTCTTTTCAAATGTTCCATATAAATAATGATTTTAAGAAATCGGTAATCAGAAGGTTAAAATTACTACAATCAATACTGGCACCGAATCTACTGCCTAATAGCTAGCATTACGAATAGTTGTACAAGGTTAACATTTTCAAAAACTATAAAAATTTATAGTGAAAATCTATGAAGGAAATTTACTTTTAAATTGCAAATTGGCTGAAAATCATTTAAAGATTTTGCTTTTCATATTTGGACAAATACTATAAAAAGTACTAGCCTATGGATAGAAATACATCGAACATGTCCTTCAGTAATAAACAATTAATTTTCTCCTTGTAACTGAAAAATATGTTAAAAAATATTAGTTTATATTTTCCAAGAGAATAAAATATGATGGGAAAGAAAATAATTTAATAAATTATTTATAAAATAATAAGAACAACACAAGTTAATAGGATCACGTGAGCTCATGTCCTTTTTCCTCCTGCAATCTGCTCAGATTGATTCTGAATTTAAAATGACACAGCACATTTGATTTATATAATATGGGCATGAATTGTCTCCGTTTTAAAATATATAAATATAAAATTAACCGCGTGATAAAACTTATAAAAGTAGTTATTAAATGTTTCCTAAAGAAACACATTTTTATTTTGGTACTGCTGCACTTATTTTTACAAACTAAATTAAATCGAAATATTCTCCAGTCTTTAGAAACTATTTCCACTCATTTCAAGCTAAGTGTAAAAAGAATTCATTTCAAATATTTCTTTTCTTTTCGTATTTACCGGCAATATTTCTATTTACCGCTTTAAATATTCAGACAGCAAGACTTTGGCGTACATGCAGTTTAAAAGATTTAAGGATATAAAAATAAGATAATGGAAAAGAAAGGAGTGAAATTCCCAAAACTTCCCTAAGTGAAATCCGGAGTGTTCCATGATTTCGTGTAACATAAAAATAAAATGGTTTACCTTTCAACTTACTGTCTGAAACGCAATAATCACATTTTTCGCTCTTCCGTGACTGTAGAGTGACGTTGAGCTTTCACGCGAAAGGAGATCCCCTTTATATTTATTTCCCGTTTTCTAACGTTCTCTGCTTACTTTTTTCGAGGAAAACAATTTTAAGGGTACGGAAGTTAAAAATTAATCACGAATATTTTCTACCCGTGGTAATGGACATACCACGAACGGCAGGATGAATGTGAATTCTCAGATTCCCGATTTAATTCCTAACTACTTAGTTCTATTTTTAAACGCCTTTTAGAACTTTATTCAGATCTACTTATGGTGGATCGAGATCGTTTTTCTGTTCTTTAATTTTGCTTTCTATTTAATGGATTATTTTATTACTCATGGTACATTTAACACTTGGAATTTTCGATCAAATATTTTCAATAAAAGATCCAGCAGTGTAAATTGCTTCAAATATTTGAACAGAAACAATTATATAATCAATGTCCTAAAACTTTCCTAACTGAAAACTCTTTTATATATACAGAGTGCCCACTCTTATCGTGACCCAATAACTAATTTTTAAACCATTAGATCTATACCATTAGATTAGAAAAATGTTTTAAATGACGGAAAGGACCCTATTTTATGTTGTTTGAGTCAATTAATATATTTCTCAAAGATTACGAAATCTAACTTTTTATACAGTTTTGTCTGACATTGTAAGCAATATTTCTGACATTGTAACATTTTAAACACTATTTCTGACATTGTAACATTTTAAACAATATTCCTGTCGTTGTAACATTTTAAACAAAAAAAATCATTTCTCTGCGATTGAAACTGACCGACTTATGAAACGCTAAAAATTACTATTTTAGACGAATTTTAAGCTTAATTTGCGGTCTCAAGAGAAATCTTAAGGGATCGTTTGCAACGTTGTATTACTTTTTTTTCAAATTTTCTATAAAATAAATTTGTATGCTAGTCCTATTTAGATTAAACAATCATAACTCGGTCAATTTTAATCTTACAAAGATGGAATGTTTTATCGTACGTTTTAGAATGTCGATAATTCTTTATTAAATATGACTGTTAGAATCGGGGGACGGTATAAAAATTTAGAATTCGTAAAATTTTCAAAAATCCATTTAATGATTCAAACAACGCAAAATATGATTTTTTCCGTCATTTAATTTATTTTTCCAACTGAAACTATATCACCAACTGCTTAGAAATTAGCTAGTGGGTCACAATAAGAGTGAACACCCTATGTACATGATGGAACTTATACAATGATTTCAAATTATTAGAGTTTTAAAAATTAATCTTTAAACACACAAAATTCAACCTTAAAAAAACTTCTACAATAAGGTAGGTTTCTGATTTTTCATGTCTGATAACTGCAATTTTAACTGTCTTGAATTATTGAGCAATCATAAATTGACTATTCCGACCTGTCCTGAAGCCTACTGAAAAAAAAAACTGAATGATCGGATTGAACTGGTGATCAACACTGGTGAGGACTATGATTGAGTCCAAAGAGCCCTCAACAGCAACGGTACAACCCTTCCCGTGGTAAATTAATCCAGTCATTGATAGGAAGTAGCCAACCCATGCCATTTCTGTATCCACCAGGATGCCGAAAAATAACCACCATACCCGTAGCTTCTCATCCTCATTTCTGAGGTCCCCCCCCCCAGTGGGAGTGAATTAAATTGCAATGTTTTCTTTACAATTCTTTAGTTATAGTTTCAGCTCCACTTTCAAAACAAGAAACTAATAAATGTTACAAATTTGTCAATTAACTGCCGCTTCAGCTCTGTTGCTGCTTTGAGATTTCCACATATGAAATTTGTGCCCCATAGTGTAGTAAAGAAAGCAGAATATACATTTTGGGAGCTTTTCTCTTTTGATCAATCAAAATCAAAGTTTTGCATAACACTACAATTTTAGTAGCAAGATCACATGCCAAATTTAATTTATCTAAGTCGTTTAGGTTTTGAATTATCGTTTTTACATGCATGCGAATGTACATACCAACGGACGGCCAATCCTTTGAGGGATTTGGTTTAAAATTTATACAAATCTACACTTTAGATGCTAAAATTGGGTTTTAAATTTTATTTAATAATCTTTTTACGTTATGCTTTAATATGTTTTTGACACTTGGACAAACAGACAAAATTTCTGTGAATGTAATTCGTTCAGAATCTGTTAGATAATTGTTCGAATATTCGTTCAAAATCTGTTAACTTAAAATATGGTGTCAATTCTATAAACCAAATTTCATACTTTGAGTTCAAAATGTTTTTCAATAATCGTGTTAACATACAATCAGTCATAATTCTCAAATATGCTTTTCGAATTCGGGTCAGTCTGAAACGGAGTTTCCTTAAAATCCCTTGGCCAAAGGTTTGATGATTTCAATACTTTCTCTTTGTATATTTCCTATGCAAGAAAGTAGACAACCATAACGAGTAAATATAAAGCATTTAAATTTTAAACTGAATGGTAAATATATTGCAACTTACGGATTTAAATACAAAACTTGAAGATGATGTAAAAAAAAAATCCTGTCATCGAACGGTTAAAGTACGAAATCAATAAAAGAAGTCCATGAAAGTTCCAGATAGATCAGTAAACACGTGATTTAAAATCAAAGAAAAAGAGAAGCTGTGATAGAACGGCGCCAAAGGGGCTTAATGAGGTCATCATCATGCGCATAGTTGATGAAATAGTGACCCTTCGACGTGAGAGAGGGCTTCATCTTCTTAGGCAAATGCTTCGAAACTTTTCTTTCCCTATCACAAATCATTCGTGGGATTTAAAAGGAAATTAGAACAAGTTCTGTTTACAAAACTTTCTGCTTTATCCTTATAGATGACCGTTTCGATAGAAAAGAATTTTAAATGGCTGTTTTCTGATAAATTTTGAATTAAAGAAACAGAAAACGATCCAAGTATTTTTTTCCCTGCTATTTCCAAGCTACTGCTCAAAAATATTTATTACGGGTTTATATAATATATATTTTACATTAAAATAAGAAATTCATCTCAGCATATAAATAACTTCTGATTTTTGTAAAGATTTTATAATATTGAATTAAACATTATAAGTATTAAAAATGTTTGATGCACTTTAAAACATAAAAACAAAACAAAAAATCCTTCTTAATACGTTAATCACCACATGAAACAAGTATATCTGACAAGTAATGTATTCGTATGGGCCATATGAGTCACACATGCTTCACGTGAAATATTTTACTTTAAAAATTAAGTTTCAGTTAAGCGAATAAATAACTTTTGATTTTTGTAAAGCTACTGTAACACTGAATTAATTATTATAAATATTCAAAATATTCGATGCACTTTTCCACATAGGAAGGAATTTTTTTTATGTTTTGTTTTTAACATATTAATCGCTACGTGAAGCAAACGTGTCTCACAGGTAATGTATTCATTCTGACAGTATGAATCATATACTTCAAGTGATTTTTTTACGTAACTCAGAGACGATTGATACTTGCCATATAAATGCATAATAATTGATAAAAATGTTTTTATTGGCTTATAGATATCTGTTATGCTATTTGATGATAAACCACTGAGTCCAGACTCGTATTCCTGCATGGACTCCTGGAGTTGATCATTCTCTTTTTCGAATAATATATCATCCATTAGTTTCTGAAAGAGATGATTTTCCTTCTTGTAACTATCCATACTCTTTAAAAATTATATACGTTAAATCAAAATCTGTGATAGGATCAATTTCATATAACATTGCTTTAATCTTTTCTGTGCTAGTCACAGAAGACTGTGAATAATCAAAAAAATATACACTTTCTGTGTTATTAATCACATAAGTTCATCTAGTCTGTTTAACAATTTTATTCTTGGAGACCGCATGAGACGCAATTGATTCACGTTCAGAAACATGATTCAAACAGCTTCATTTTGACAGCTTCTTCAAAAAAATAAATTTGCCAATAAATATTATGTTAATATTTTCTTGACTTTGCATGTATAATGAATTAGTTCTTGGCCGTGACCCAGCACATTCAAACAACTTTTTGTGTTGTGACAATTAACCTGTTAAAGCTTATTTTAATTCTGAACCATATTTCCCTTGCTTAAAGCCATTCAAGTTTTGGATTTTCTTTCCAACACAAAGCAATTTAAATTTCAAAATAAAAATAGTTGACATTTGGGAATATGAAGACATTAACGAAATACATGGAACAATTTAGTTGATCAGTACAGATTTGTTCTATTCAGTTATTAAAATGCAAACAAGCAGCGGGATACCTTCAATATGATCTGAAAAATGACTGCTTGAACGAAAATATGCATAAATATACGAAAGAGATTGATATTAAAAATCAAAACCGTCAACTTATATCATTCTATCACGTTTTATATACTGTCTACATTAACGAAACAATTTCTTTCACCCTGTCTGTTTAACAATTTTGATCTTGGAAACCGCATGAGACGCAATTGATTCACGTTCAAAAACATTATTTTTGACAGCTAAGTTAAAAAATAAATTTGCCAATAAATATTATGTCAATATTTTCTTGACTTTGCATGTATGATGAAACAGTTCTTGGCCGCGACCCAACATATTCAAACAATTTGAGTTGTGGCAATTAACGTTTCAAAGCTTTTAATTCTGAACCACATTTCCTACCTTTAATACCATTAAAATTTTTATTGTGTATTTAACAGATTCAAAGAACGATTTGAATTTAAAAATAGAACAAGTTGATATTTGGAAATATGAAAGTATTAACGAAACACATGGAACAATTTAGTTGATCAGTACAGATTTGTTATATTCAGTTATTTAAATGCAAATAAGCAGCAAGGTATTCTGAATGTGATTTGAAAAATGACATTTTGAGGCAAAAACCTGCATAAATATACGAAAGAGATATATATTAAAATTCAAAACCGTCAACTTCAATCATTCTATCATGTTTTATATGCTCTCTATATTTGCAGAACAATTTTTGTTTAAAAAAATAATCAATATTTATAAAGTGAATAAAATTTTAAAAAATAGCAGCATTTTAAGATAAGTTGTCTGATATTAAAGGGAATATATGAATTCAAGAAAGAGTCTTCTGAATATGTAGTATAATATCTCATTGTCAAATAGAAATAACCAATACATGCAATTCCTGCTACAGTCTACAATAAATGATAACCAACATAATTTCCTCAAGCTTTTTTCAGAATTGTTTTTTTCTTTTGAGCATAAAATATTCCATCTGCATTGTAAAAATTTATTCATAAAAAACATTATATATAATATATTTTTCTAAGTCAATTGCTTGATATATTCTTTGACATAGTTCTATGAATACGAATATGAATTATGAAAAAAAAAATACTGTTCAAATTCGATTCTTTTAAGGACTTTATAATGGTACGTGGGTAACAAATAAGATAAATCTTTAGGGTGATTCCAGACAATAGTCTAGACGCTGTGTGCTCTTTCAACTTTTAGAATGACATTCAGAAAAGAGTGAATTTCGTTTCTATATTAAAAGTAAGCGCATAAACATATTTAATTCATATAAAAATTTTCCCAAAAAATTTTGCGTCCTTTTTTTGCCAAGGAAATTTTTTGTGAACTATTAGTTCAAGAATCAGTTTGAAATACCCTCTGCTGAAACATAACCCTGGTGTTAATTATTTTGTTAAAAAAATGAAGCAAAAATTCTTGTCTATTATAGTGGTAACTGTAATATCACTTTAAAGAAAGACTAAGAAAAAAGTGTATGTATCCTAAACTACGAATCAGGTGAGAAATGCGTATGTATCGACAGATAAATAATGAGAGAAATAATTTGCTACTGTATCTTATTTAAGATACATAATCGAATCGTGAATTTAACATCTTATTTGTCCGTACGCCGTTTTTACAACGATTTAACGCATTCCAATACTGTTAAAGGACGGTTAAGCCATTCATAAATGTCATAATTTAATATGAAAATTAAATGGAATATATAACTATCTCAAATAACCTACGGATTCTCATTTGAATAAAAACGGCAAAACATATTCCATTGTAATATAACTAGAAAGCAGAAAAAATAAACAAATTAAGAGAATGATCAATCGAATTCAACTTTTTTTTCGTTTTGTCGAATATTAGTTAAGATAAATTGATCACATTTTTCATCTTAAATTTCACTTTGACATATTTCTGAATAAAAGCTGATGGCGTTGAATTTCCCAAACAATTCATTAACGATTCTGTGCTTCAAACATTTCTTGATATTTATGCGAAATTAGTTATACCTATCAAAATGAATGTTGAAAAAGCACGAGTTAATTTTAAAGTTTTTGAAAAGATTTCAATTTTTTTTTTCTTGCTTTTCGTTTTCGAATACTGTGGAATCTTATGATTCATCTGCAACATCCGAGATAATTTTTATAAATTATTATAAAAGTATCTATGATATCATTTTAATAGCTTTTATAAGGCAATTTTTCTTAAAACTGGGTTGGAGTCTTATTCAAAATGCTTAAATTCCGATTCCAAGCTAATCTTTTCGCGCGCACTGATATGGCAAATCTTACTTTCTTCTATCTATAATTAAAGCTCTATTATCTTATCCGACCAAAACTCATGGAGTCAAGGAACTTTGCATTTCTTTAAGTTAATAAATGTCTACTTCGTGCACACAGAGACTATTGATTTGAGGATTTTCCTTGTGGCAGCCTTTGTAATTGTCTGTAATCGTCCAATTTCAATTGATTTTCAAAGTTTCATAACTTGGTCAGTTTGGGTTGAAAAAGAGTGGAACTCCTTTTATTTAAAATATTATTGGGCCAATCATATTTTACTAAATATGATAAATAGGGCCAGAGAACTGAATAAAAATTCAGATTTCATAATTTTTTCAGAAACATATTCATTGGTTGAAATATGAAACTTTGTCATTTAAAGTTTTTTTTTTCAAATAGAATTATATGCCTGTTTATAACGGCTAAGAAATTAGAAAATAAGTCACAAATAAAGTAGACACTTTGTTCCTCTATTTAAGATTTATTTAACTCCAATGCACGTACATAATTAATCTATTTTACATTTGTAGATTTATTCTTCTTATTCCATTATTTTATATATATTGCTTCATTTTACACGCAGAATTCTTATTTTCCAAATTTATAACTTCATTCTACCTTCAAGAGTTTTCTTTTGTACGTTTATCACTCCATTCTACACATCAACTTATCCTTTTCTACATTTATAGCACCATTCTTCTTATATAGTTCCTCTAATAATAATTTGTAGAAGGATCTTTAATGCATTTTAGAAAGTTTAAATGGAGTATGGAGAAAATTAAATGGAGTTTTCGAAAGTAAAAATGGAGTAAAGTTAATTTTATGAGGGAACAAAATAAAATATATTCAATTATTTAACATAAAACTAATTTTGTAGATAAATTTTGTGATGCATTAAATAATTATAAAGTATCTATATTTTGGAAAATTTCCACATATATAAATAGTGATATAGTAAATTTTTATAATAACAATCGAATATTTACAGTACTCAACAAGAAATACTTTCAAATTCAAACCTTAAAGAGAAATGCATTATCTGAATTAGATAATTATTCATATATTAGTCTAAACATGTGTCAAAACTAAAGCAATCATTTAGAGCCAGCGTACACACAAATATCATTAGTATTCTACAATAGCCCTATTTCATGCATTGTGAAAGTCTCAGTGTGATCAATTTACTAGCAGCAATTACGAAATTTTGAATGGAAGAAGTGATTCTGAAAGTGCCTTTGAAATGCTGCAGACAGGTTGGAAAGAAAATTAAAAAAGGGTAAAGGAAAGAAAACAGCGTCAAACCTCCTTTTGTATTTAATTAGCGTCTTAAAGTTCCATCCCCGCAGAGGTAATAGACTAGTGTTTCCTTTTTTTCTCATTGTAGATCTAAAACCTTGTTCTGAAAATTATGTCTCATCTGAAGGAAGTAATTTCAGTGGCACTTCAAAATTCACCGAATAACAGGAAAGGATTATACTGCGAAACCTGTAATCTCATCCGCATCTCTTTGAATTAGTTTTCGAATAAATGCGGCAGAAACCTTATTTGCATCTTTGCGATTATTTTCGGGGAGAAGAAGGAGAAGGAAGACGGAACGTCGCGGTGCGAAGAATTTGTTAATCAAATGAATTCGAGCTTTCATTTCTTCTTCTTTCATTTCGAAAAGCAAGAGTGCGATAAATGTAATAGAATTTCGGAACATAGCCGAAGCAGCTTTTGTTTTCAGAGCAGTAATGCAAAGTGAAGGGTGAATATTAGAAAAGCAAATGACAGGGAGAGGCAAAAACACAACACGGGCCCAAAATTCTCATTCAACAAAACAAAGGCATCGATTAAATGGAAATAAGTTCAAACAAAATATTATTTTTTGTCAAATAAAAATTCATTCTGCGTATTCCCTTTTTAGCGTGTTTCTTTTTTCCCCTTTTTCGAAAGTCCGATTAGATTATAAATTTTAGGGAAAAGGCAGGATCATAAGATAAAATGCAATTCAGGCAGGGAATATAAATGAAAAAAACCCTACAAATCCGCACGTACAAAATATATTAATGAATTCTGTTTGTTTAGAATTAGCAGCTTATTTATGGTGGTTGAAACGTGATCCATTTTTTTTCTGTCAGCGCATGTTAAAATTATTTTATGTATAAGATCTACTCTGATCTCCTAACATAATTTCTTGGTGATCTCTTCAAACATAGAAGTTAAGAACTAATTTACAATTCACTATTGATAATAGCATTTTATTAATTTAATCAATTTTTCTTTCCTTTATACCTTTGAAGCAATTAGTCTTTTTCAAGAGAAAAATTTAAGTAAGTGAAGATTTCATTCTATTCATGGTAATTCAGGTATTTTCAAGTCACAAAGTAATTGAAGTTATACAAATCAACTCCCATTGGAAATTCTCCATTATTTATTTAGTGTATTGCAATACTCATTAATGCACTATAATTCGAATGATAGCATATGTCGTATTTTTGGTGAATACTTGTATCTTTCGTGCTATGGTATCTCTTTAAATAGTTAGTTTGTAGTACTTTAGTACTTATCAATGAATCTACAACACTACTAGCCGTCAGCAACTCATACGGCATTAAATATATCGGATGGAGGCATTTCTGACAACAGTGATGCATAATTACATCGCTTGTAGTGCGAGGAATTCAGAACGCAACTGTATAATAGTAAATATATGCATAATATGCTTTATGGCGCCACAATGAAGTTGCGGTACCTAGAGTCATCAGTAACTCATGAAGCATGAACTATACCAGAATATACTTGTATATTTAAATTCATATTTACTTATTGACGTTTTTTAGTATTTGTTCATTGTGGCATTTTAATACCCTAATATAATTCTATTTTAATTTTTTTTCTACTTTTTGAGCTTTCGAATATTTATTTCCATTAAAAAACAGTTTTGAATACAAGTTGTCAGAACCTGAAAACCACGAGGCAATCCAACAAAAAATTTCATTGTTCTTAGTTCAATTGAATCTATCGCTGTTGAGGGTGGGACCCATTTAAAAAAAGGTAGAGAAACACCTTTGTCTACATCGAACAAAGAAATGATAGCATATATTCTTTATTTTGTTGAAGCATGAGGATTATCCTTTACTTTGCGTGACATGGAAATCATAATGTAGTAATCGCATGACCACATTTTAACTCTTAGAAATGGGCGTTACTTAACTCATAAATGAAAAAGAAAACAGATTAAAGAAGTGGATAGTTTTATTTTAATTATTGTGAGATCATAAGTTAGCATTATAGCTTCGGCTATTATCTAAAATATTGATGGCCTATATTCGATGAAGCATGGGCAATTTAGATGAAGACTTTCTTTTCTTCTTTCGTTCCAAAAGTTATTCATACTAGCAAACAAAGCCTTCATAGAATAGTTAAAGAAATCATAAGAAATTTAATTTTGACTTCTGATATTTCATTACTGGAGACAGGTATAGTTCCAAAATTAAAGAGCATTTTATATGGTTTTATATTTATATCTCAGTATAGAAATTTAAAGGAATTATAATGTTCTCGATAATGAAAAATCATCAAAATTTGAGTTGTAACTAAAAAAATTTGTTTTGCAAGTAAATATTACATCTGATTTAAAATTTAATATACATAGAAAGAAAAGTTGTTTCAATTATAAAACAGCATAAATATATAATTTTTAAAGTATTTGTTTTCCAATAGCAAAGAGAATAGGATGGTACATGAAAAAATTAATAAAATTAAGATAATAAGTGAAATAATTTATAAAATTAGGATAATAAGTGATAATAAGTTCATAACTTTCAGTGAACATATTTTCTTTTTAATATAATTTAAATAAAAATTTAGAAATAATATTAAAAGTTATGAAAATATCAAAAATATTTTTAAAATAGATTTAAACTTAAATAAATTTTTTATAAAATTTGAAAGTAGTCTTTTAAAAATGCATTATTGTCTAGAATATATTGCATTTAGTATATGACTGCTATAACAAGAATTTTATCTATGCATACTAACATTTGAAAAAAAAACGCACTTTAATAAATAGGCAAAAAAAAATGTATCTTACTTCCATAGAGATTTCTCTTAACTATATATTCGAAAGTTAATTTCTAAGCTTTTGGCCTATCCAACCTATACATATCACATCTATAATTCAAACATATTTGATTTCTTGAAAATACAAATCGTTCTGATTCCTTTAAAGTTAGAAAATGGCTATAGAATATTAATCTAAGAAATTGCATTTAAAAGCCTCGAAATTTATCATTTCGAATCAGCAGTTGATCAAATATTAACTTTATCCTTTCATCTGTAAATAGTCAAGATAGAATAAAATTCAATTTATTATTTCATCCCGATAAAATAAATACCTGAAACGTGAGTTTCACTTAAGTCACTTGAATCACGCATACCTCAACTTAATAACTCCAAAATAACAATATTCAAATTAGTAGTCTCAGCTAGCAGACACATTAAATATAGGTTAACTGGAGATAATTGACAAGTTAGGCATGAATATCCTGTGTGATTCACGTGACTTCTGAATCATTAAGTCCTAGAAGATGGCGTGCAGAGACATGCTTGCTAGATTTAGCTAGGTTAAATAAATGCGCGATGCACAATTGGCGTAAATTCAATGGTCTTGGAAACGTGCGGTGTAATCTGAAGTTAATTACTTTAAATTAGCTTTACATTCCGAATAATCTATTTTTCATTTTTGAAATATATTCACTCAAATCACCCAGTTATTAATTTCCTTGCTTAATCACAGGATTAATTATAACCTGAAAATTACTGATGCTTAAAAATCTAGATCTGTTCATCCTGGAGTCTTAAACGTAGAGAAAAAACGACTAATTATTTTTTTTGTGTGCCCTTTCTACCAATTAATTAGAAAGATCTAATTTTATTATTTAATACCACTGAGCAGCTCGCTTAGATGCATTTATAATTTATTTCTGCATCGATTCGTTTTTGCCTAGCTTTTTTAGAAATAAACAACAGTAAAACTAAAACGTTAACGGGGAAAATATCCTTTGCACGAAAAAAATGAATAAAGGATTATTTATGTTTATAAATATTTAAGCCTAGTTAAATTAATAGTTTTAAAACTTTCAAATTTACTTACAAATTAAGATTCAGCTGAAATGAAGCAAACCATTCAAGCACTTACCTACAAAGAAAAATATATACATTGTATTACTCACAAATATAAACAAAGTATTAAAATAAAAAAGTGAAAATACCTCCTTAATTTTAATATAAGTAGTAAGTGATGAAAAAGGGAAATAGATGATGTATTTCTAAAATTTTGTTTGATATAAAAGTCGTGACACACAAATAAACACTTCTGTTAATGCAAAGAAGAGAAAAATCCACTTCTTTTTTTTATTTTTTTCCACTAAATCCACTTCTTTTTTTTCACATTCTTGAAAAAAAATTATTTTTATCATTATTATTTTTTAGCATTTATTTTATTTTAATATTCGTTATTATAAAAATTATAGAATCTTCTATACAAATTTTCTCAAATCCACGTACAGATAACGTATCAGGTATTAAATCCACATTCATTTAAAATTAATTTATTAATCAACCATAAAGTGTCGAAACTACAAAACTACTGCAATTTCATCGCGAACTGAACCAAATTTTATAACTTTAGTACATTCGAAATTGGGGAAACTGGATTTTAAAATTTCATATTTACAAACATGAAGAAGTCAAATTAAAACGCCTGAAAAAGGGAACAAACATTCTATTTCCTGACTGTAATATGCAGTGTTTCGTGGTCAAAATATAAAAAAAAACTCTCGTGCGTGCTTTCTTTCAGATAAAAAGCAAATAAACACAAACTTACGTTTCAATTCTGGTTGTTAGTGACCAAAATGCTAAATTCTTTAATTTCAAAAAGTCTTAAAAGTAGATATAAGAAGTAGATATAAAAATAAGTAAAAGTAAAATGCCTTAATATTCTTTAAAACATTAATTTTTATTTTATAATTAATAATTACATTCTCCTGGTCAAATTTGGGAAAACTTTTTAAAAACTTTCTTGTCCTGTAACTATAATTAAATATCAGAAACTGAGTATTTATCCTCAATCACATACTTCCAATCACACAAGAAGTATCAAACAAAATTGCAAGTAGTCAAAAACTTATCCGGAGACTGACTTCTCATATCTAATATTCTTTCTGCCAATATGTCTTAATCAATCAAGACTGTTTTTCTTATCTAGGATAATTCAGAAAGTCAAGTCTTTCCAGGCATATCGTAACTATATTAGATTTATAAAACATAAAAAAGTAGTTTTGATTGACTTTATGAAAATCCTTTTCTTTCTATAAAGTGTGTATAGAATCGAAATCATTACCTTTTAATCGGCAATAAATTATAATTTTTTAAATATTAAAAAAATAATTTAAAAAGGGAACTATAGTTTAAGGAGAATGTAATCCATCACTCTTTTAACGAATTTTTTCCGAGTCAATTGATCTATGACTTTCAATTTTTTTACTGAGATCGCAATCGATGTAAGTCTTTCACGGTACCCATTTGGAAGAAATGGCAGCAGTATTGGCTTCTTTACAACAAGTAAGCAAGTTGTCTCCGAAATATTCAAGGAAATAACGGGCATATTTTCAGAAGAAAAAGTTTACAAACGCCATTCACTTGATCCGAAGCAACTATCCGATATCTTTCTCTAACATACTTTTGTTCTTGTGGTTAACTTTTGTTTATGAGAGTAAATATTAGAAAAGTTTGCGCAACGCAACACTGCGACCCTTCAACTTGTCGCACAACTCTGTCATGAACAGCAGTTGTGTAAAAAAGAAGTTAAAATGTCGAGAACCGTAAAGCCTTTCTCCAGTTGCTTGTAAAAGTTTCCTTCGAAGACTCCTATTTTGTGCTATCAGCTGGAATGATGTCACAGCTGCTTTTGACGTAAGATTCGACAATCTATCAAATTTAAGAGATTTCAAAAGGTTTAAGGAGCTCCGGAGCTACTCATTTGTTAAAGCGAGTAGCAGGGCTTTTTCCCTTCCTGATTTGCCAGAATTCCTCAGTTTAAAGTAGTAAGCAAGTAAAGCGCATAAACGTGTAAAACTACTTGTCGAAATGTTTATGCTCAGAAAATTAATGCTCAATCGAAAGGTTTTTGGTTTTTACAGGTTTTAGCAAAGCGGGAAATTAATTGTGAAGGGAAAAAACTCTGCAAAATTGCTTGTTAACATAAAAGGAAAACATCCCACTCACGCCACTTTCCACAACAATATAACTTTGTAAATAAACGAGGTCAACAGCTTGTGTGAATAAACGTATAAAGCTATGCGTCAAAAAGTTCATTTTCAGAAAAGTAATTACTAAACAAAAGTTTTTTATACAGGAGTTTTATAAAAGACGAAATAAACAGCGTATTTAAGATTTTGTGACCCACTGTAGAACACATTATGAGGTCTCTCTGTTGATAAATTGGTTAATTTAGTTTCACATTTTAGCACATTTTCAACATGTTAATAGTTTATTTAAACTTTTAATCTTGTTTATTTTATGAACTATGTAGAAATGAATTTGTTTTTATTTATCTGTTATGACTCAATACCAAAGAGCGTAGTTCAACGTCCACTTTTATACAAACTATTATTAACGCAGAACTTTAAGATATATAAATATTTTAATAACTAAAAAAGATAATGAAATATAGAAAAGCCTGACCAATTATACTTGATAAACTGTTAATATAATCCGTATATTTTATAAATCAATGAATTTGTATTTGCTATAAGCTTATTTTCTTAGCAACCAGAGAAATAAAGTATTTTTAATCCATCCTTTTTTGCCCTTGTCTCAGCTTCGCAACCCTCGGCAGCTTCATATCTGCTTAGTAGAAAATCCGCTACAAAAAAATGACATTACTACATTAACAGAAAATGGAAGGCATTTTGTACCACAAGCTTTAAACTATTTATTTATTTATTTATTTAACACTTCAATCCATTACTATAATTTGTAAGCACCTCAATAAAGAAATAAAATATTCACCTTACTTTTTTTATTGATACAATATTGACCACCGACCTCGACCCTATAATGATGATTCGAGCTTTCGAATAATCAGATGCTTATTTAACGGCGACGAAAGTCATGGCATTATTAAAGAGCTAAACGTTACGTTTTTACAGCTTGCTTTAATTTGTCACCTTCTAATAAGCTGGTGAAACGATATAATAATGCAGTTTATACCCATTAAACAATTATTTATGTCTTACAAACGGCAACATGCTAAATCACACTAATTCATCTGTTGACTATTTCACACTATTTCCTATTTCCATTGTAAATTCCAAAATAAAGTTTTAACATTGATTAGGCAAAAAATTAATTATAAGCTTTGATATATTTCTTTTGCTTTATTCCTTCTTGCTCATTGGTCAGTCTACAAACATATCTTGATACAGATATGGAGGAAATTAGATATATAAATCAACCTAAAGAAAGCCCGTATCGGAAAACTCTCGATAACCCTTACTGTTAACGAAGAAATACGTTTCATTGGAATGAATTTTTGTGGACAAGAGTACAGTAAATGTCTCCCAACTGAAATCAACATATGTGCGATATTTAATTTTCTAATAGCTTAAATGAAAGTTTAAATAGTATGTTTGTACTGGAGAACTATCAGCCAGTTACGCTTTCATTCTTAATTTTTCACTTTATGTACTCCATTTAGATGCAAATTGAAATTTCCAGAACACTATAAACATGTTTTAAATGGCGCTCTTTTAGAATAAAAAAACAAAGAATGAGTCAAATCTTTAATTTAGAACTAATTACTACTATATACATGTAAGAATCGATATTAATTATAGTCTGAATAATAGCACGTTTTAACTTCGAAAACAGGAAGAAACCAACTCTGAGATTATCTCTAGCTATATCATCTGTGTCCGGCTTCAAAATAATTAGTCAGATTTATAGGGGATAAAGTATTTTTCCTAATTAGTAGACACATCTTCACGACTAATTATGTCTGGAATCCCAATTTCCCTTGTAATGTTTTATATAATAAGCAATAACTCACATGAAATCCTCTTTTATCACTCTTAAATCTCACTTAAATTTGATTCTTCAAATTTCTCTCAACTGGAGTGAATAAGCCTTTTAATAATAAAAAAAATTATTAATTCTATAGAACTTAGATAACTAGTTAGTGAATTTTACTAGTTACTAAGGAAAATTAAAATGTATTGACAATTAAAACTGACTTCCGACACACTACTCTAACTCTGTCTACTAACTGAGTATTAAAAGTAATTACGAGTTTAATTCATTTCTTTTAAATATTAATTAATACATTTCTATCCTTTAAGGTATTAAATTTCAGAGAGGTTTTTTTTTTTCATTTTTATTGGAATTTTCCTCTTATTAAAAAAAGATAAATCCCATTTGCATTTCTATATATAATTTAAAATTTTTATCATTATTTGAAATATTATATCAGTTTTAAATACAGATGACAGATACGCTCATAACGTTTCTTAATTTTTATAAAAACGACTTCAAGGCACATTTCTGATGTAAAATAATTTCCAATCAACCAATATAAACTTAAAGAAATCCTAAAAGATGAAACTTATTCTTACGTTGCTGATCAAAAATTGTTATGTAAAAGATAGATATAATGAAAACAACAAACAACTTTAGATATAATGAATACAACAAGCATTCACAAAATCATTTTTCATTCCTCCTAATTTATTTTAGAGAATTACTTCAATTCATTGCATTTTAGTAATCCTGAATGACTACTTTAAAACTCATTTTTAATTTCTGACCAATTTTCTCATATATTATTATTGGTTTCATGACTTCTCTAGTAAGATTATTTTGCGCTATATTAAATTTAGATTTCATATAACGCGATCAGGCCTATAAAATCAGGCATTTTTAATTTAAAAGAACTAAATGAACTTTTTTTAATCGATACTGAATAAACCGTTAAGCTTTTATAACATTCGCAAATTACATAGCATATTATGTTAGTTTGTCTTTAGATTAACTATATTCTTTGAAAATGGTATTCATTCTTTATTACACTCAAAACTTTATTATTCACACCTTAAACCCCATCTTCTAAAGAATATTTCAAAATATAGAATCTTCTCGAACTTAATTTTGTATTATGCATCTATAGTTGTTTTACGCTTTGATGGACAGCAACCCATCAAAGCGTTTTTTAAATTTAAATGCTTACAAGAAAGAAACACTATTCCAAAAGAATTTTTTTCTGATATTTTAGATCAGAAAAAAAAAACAGATCGATATTTCGATATCAAACAGTTAAAAATAGTTGTTTGGCGGCTAATGGGGAAAGAATGGCAGATTCAAGTCCAAGTTAGGAAAAGAATATTAGCTTTATATGAAAATTTCATATCCAAAAACAAAATTTGGCTAATATTGACTCTTGAGCCAAAACCCCCCACTAAATTGTATGTAAAAAAGTCAACCTATACCAAATACGACATTTTGATGAAACATCTGAAACCGTAAGAGTCATCATTTTTTTTCTTCGTTCTGTAACCTGAAATCTATTATTTGATCACATGCGGCAATTTGAAAGTAGAAATAGCTAACCTGTACAAGTGTTATTCACCAGTAAGAATGTTTGGTAAAATTGATATGCGACATTTTGATATAACATTGAACGTTATAAAACTGTATATTGATATGAAAAAGGTTTATGGTTACTAAAGACTTATAAGACTAAAATCTTATAAGACTTATAAAACTAAAAGTATGTATGACCTTATGATCATAATTAGAGTTTCTGAAAAGAATGTATTTGGGTGGAGGCAGAGTAGACAAATGAACTCTTGAATTTTTCAAAAAAAAATTCCTTTCAAGCATGTTAATATAAATAATTTAAATATCGTTCAATTAAATAATTTCCCTATAAATAACATTACAATGGCTACATAAATATTAAGAGCACGGTATTAATGCAAAGGTGTAATATTTCTGCTTGAGATTTATTCGTGTACTAATTATATCTTAAGCTCATAAATATTTTTGCTCAATTTGTCCTAATTTTTTACAATTCGTTTCTAGACTCGTTTGCAGTTTTATCTATGATCCATGTTGTATACTGGAAAAAGTTAAATAGAAAAATCATTGTTATATCTTTATAATATAATAAGCTTAACTAATTTCGTTTACTAGAATTTAATTTCAAGAGATTCAAAATATTTTAAGTATGTAAAAAAACTCAAAATTGAAAAGATCTATTAAACAAGATTTTATTTACCGTGATGAACAGCTTATGTTTTATATTTCCGAATGTATAATGAAAACAATTATTTGTTTTTAATATATTGCATCAAAGTTAAAATCAAAGATCTTCCACAATTATTGAATATCACATGCAACTTTATTTCCAAAATTTTAGAGCTGTAGCAATCTGATGGCATACAATAGTGGAAGTGATGCTTTGTATCAAATGATAATTTGGAAGAATAAATTCTATTCAAAAATTTAAGAATCGGATTGCATTTCATTATTACAAAAATTACAGATTTTCTTAATATTCATTAATTACGTACCAGCTAAAGAAGTTCAGTCTTTCGAAAATAGCAGTGACAGATCTTACAGTACCCTCAACATTTGACTGCAATTCAAAATTTTGATGATCTACTAAATTTAAGCTTCGTTTTAAGGTTACCTTTGCTTTTTTTATTACAAATACATATGAGTCAACACCCTTTACCCCGTTACTTCCAAATCAAACCAACTCTAGAGTATCTAACCACGACAATAGATTTAGTGCACACCAGTACATTGGGCTCGAATCAATGACCCTGTGACATCACAACTGAAATTCATTCTCCATTCCAATCCAATCTCATTTTTCAAAATATTAAAAAGATCATTCATTGAAATTCATAGTTATATTCACAAAAAAATATCCATGAGAAAAGTCAATCAATCAAAATTTAAAACACAAATTGAATGATATTGTATTTTAAGTTTGAAATCAATTTAATTGCTACTTTTATCGTAATTCCATTTGTGTGTGTGTTTAGCACTGAAAAAACATTTGTGACACTTTTGTAAGAATACCTGAAAAAGAGCATATTTTTTAAAAGCGCAAAAATATAAATCTTATTTTTACTAATAAAATGCCAAAACATTCATTATCCTTTAAATATTCTGTAAAAAATTAGATTTTTCTAACAAATGTCTTTACCATTACTTTAAGAAATTGTGTTTTACTTTTGATGGTTTTAAAATTTATTTATAAAAATACACAGAACTTTTGTATTTTCTTTATTTCGTTATTATATTATGAAACATGCAACATTGAATCTGTAGGCAAAAGCGATTTTTTTGTTACATTAATCTTGTTTAAAGCATTTTGCGTATAACTTTTTGACTAGTTGAAAGATCAAAACTTGCAGCTTTTTTTTTTTTTTTTTTTTTTTTTTTTTTTGCATTCTCTTTTTCAAGTGAATTGAAGGTGACATCCTAAATAAAATGCAAACCCCGCACATACGCGAAAATACTTAAAATGTGAAATATAAATAAATAAATTATGCGCCAGTATATTTACCCTGTTTACAGCAAATTCGTAATTGGATTTTGGGAAAAATTCAAGCACTCTTTGGATTTTCATCATATTTGAAGAGAATTCGACATATAAATAGATTATTCCATTTTCAGATGTCAGGCTTCCATGTAAATTCTGTGTTTGTGGAATATTAAAGTGTAACAAATGTTTAGATACACGATCGATTGGTTATAAATATTTTATACAGATGCAAAATTATTTGAGTTACATTTATTCCATCTGCCTTTTCTAAAAATAAAATGCAACAAATGCTACATCTCACACTCAGTATTTTCTAAGAATTCTTTCGAATTTTTTTTAGATATATGCAAAGGAAAATAACAAAAAAAAAATCCAGAACCTTATTGGATTATTTAACATTACAACGTTAGTAAAAAAAAACTGTACGAAACTTCACAAAACATCTATTAAAATATTTTTTTATCGCTTTTAATTCTTAATTAATTTTTTAGACCCAATGTTCAATATATTTTTTTTTCTGATTTGTACGCATGCCGTCCAATATGCTACGAAAACACTAACCACTGTTTAATCGCTTTAAACAATTTTAAGAAAAAAAAGTCTCGTTAGGAAAGTTGCATTTTTTTGTACAGTAAAAAAATACAAAAAATATATACACAGCATTAATTTACTTAAGAGATAATTACAGTTTTCTTTCCATTGAACTTTGCACAAAAATAACTCAAATATTTTCGTTGCAATCGTTCTCAAGGCAACACTATTGTAACACGGTGTTTTTTTTTTATTTTAATATTTTTTTTATCTCCAAACCCTTGTTGAGAGAAAACGTTCCCGGCCTTTCTCTTTAATTTCCCTTGGAATTTATTCGGTTCTTTATGTTTGTTTGTTTTAAGAGCATACCAAGCAAGCTACAATGAACTTTACAGAGAAATAGAAAATTCAAGCTCTATTCCTCAACTAGTATTTTTTGAGATTGCGCCTATTATTTTAGTTCGTTCTTTTTTTTCAAGTATTATGCAATAAAAAATCACTTAAGTACTATTCAGAAAAGTATAAACGATGATGTCGTTAAAATATAAGATTTAACTATTTGTATTCTTAGAACAAAATTAAACCTCTTTCATCTATTCTTTTTACCTTGCAATAAGTATTTTGAAACAGAAAGATGAATAAAAAGAAATTGCGACTTAATTTATGAGAGGAAAAAATATTGTAAGTTTTAAATACGGTTATTTAATACACTATATGTTTGTTCTCTAAAAAGCATTAATTATTAGAAAAGTTTTGTGCATTTAAAATGGAAGAATGACAATTTTTTTACGAATTATTTGGCCTTTTGTCTCATGGAGCGGAGATCTTTGCGAGTTTACAACTCAAGGGACCACTTTCTTTTCCTTTTCGCTACAGAATATCCCCGAACTTGAAACCTCTAGGATTTCCTTCACTTGAATGTGTATGCGCGGAATAATTTTTATAAGAAAAGAAATGTTATATTCAATATGCAATATATCACTACACTAACTGTTCATGAAAAAAATAGTGTGTTTGTTGAAGAAAATCAGTACAATGTAAATTTTTAATTGCTCCGAGGAGGGCTTGATTGAGGATATCGATGAAACATATTATTCTGAGCTTGGAATTGCACAAATCATATCTTCGATATTTTGGAAAAAATTGCACTAGGTTTCTGATATTGGTCTTGAACATTGAAGTAATGTGTGGCTTTTCAAAGGAGTTAAGATATAGTGAGATGGCAAACAATAACATAATGCCGTGGATCGCCCACTTCTCCGCAGCCACACTAGTCAGAATCTCTGATATGGAACCATTTGAATTATGAGGGAATGAACCACTATCAGTTGCAAAGTTTGTCTTGCCGGTTCCATAAAGCTGGGTTAAGGAAGGCTGTGTATAAATTGGTAACCATTTCATCAAGTTGAGTCATTGTCCCATTCTTCTTGTCATCACTGAAGACGATGTTTGTTTAGTGTACTTTTAAAGAATCTTCTTGGAACTGGACATTATGAGAAAGAACTTGCAGAAATGGCTATGTAATCTGTTGCCTCGTTGCCATTGTGAACCTTCATAATAAAGTATTATTATTTTAAATAATAAAACTTTATTATTTAATAGAGGCGTAGCTGAGCAGGATGGTTATTTTTCTTGCGCAATTGGGCTTGAGAATGAGGTTTAACAGATCGCTTATAAGCCGTAATCTCTTTTGCTTTATATCTTATCATTGTTGTCGTATCTTCCAACCCATTTAAGCGCTTCTGTAATGTGTAAAAGCTCAGTCTGAAAGGCAGAATTTTTTAACTCAATGGCCAAGAAATCACGAAGAAAACGAGTCGTAAATGCAATCCATGCTCATGTGATGCAATTCAAATGCAAGTTTGTCAAATTATCCCTTAAAGAGCCACAAGATCACTGAAAGCAATATTAAAGAATATAATTCATGCTCACTTGATTCAATTCGAATGCAAATTTATCAGAATGTTTCTTGAGTTGAAATTGAAACTTATTTTTAATTGAATACCGAAAATAAGTTTCGTAAGTACAATTCATGCTGGCTTGTAGCAAAACAAATATGCCTCTTCAAACTACTTTTGTGATAGCTTCCATAATTTGTTGGAAGAAAAATGACACAATCTTAAGCACAGCATAAAACAGCAAACATTTTTTTATATGTATAATGTATTACCGCAGAGATAATAGGTTTTAAAATGAATCAGTAAAGAACAAGTTACAGTTAAAAACAATCGAGTAAAAGTAGAATAAATCGGTCATGCATGGCCGTAGTTATAACAAATTTATTTTCCAAGATTCAATTCGAAATGAAAATTTTATATAAGTGCATTCCTTTTATAATATTTTGACTTGATTTATCTGTATTTTTTTATTTGATTGTTATGTTCCTGTTTTCCTCTTTTTAACTATATATGACATTTTGATATGTTCCTTACCTTTTCCGTAAAATGTCTCTGAAAAAAAAAAGGTGAAAAAAAAAAGAAAATCAGTTTATGCAAGGAAGATTGGAATAATACAAAATGGATTATTAGATTAAAATATTTTACCGTTAAAAATGAACTGAAGTTAAATAAATAGTCCAGGAAATGTCAGTGTATCTTTCATTTTGATGGAAAACTATAACAAAGCAAACTGAAGAAGAAAAAATTATACCGATAAAATTAAGAAATAAAAAAGTTATACGGACCTATTAGACTCATAACTCTCCAGACAAATGTGACTGATGAAAAAAAGGTCTTTGTTTAAGCTATTGAAGAACCAAATGTGTTTTAAAAACAACGTGCATAGAACATTCCTACTACAATGAATCCCCCCCCCCCTCGTTCAAAAAAATATTTCTCTGGTTATTGCCATTCAGCATAAAAAATTGAAGCATTACATAAATATTTAATGTATTTTGAGAAAATAAATTGCTCTTCATTCAATAGGGCAAAAAAAAATGTTTATGTTTTTTTCCCAGTTTGATTCAAGAAGAAAGAAAAAAAAACGGGAAAAGGAAAAGAATAGGGAAAAAAATTATAGAGTGGGATAGGAGAAATTCTTTCTTCCTGACAATAAATTTAGAGCAATGAAATATTAATACGCGAGAAATTGCTTTGAGAATCCAGAAAAATCTACTTGGAACAGATAGGTTTCAGATCGGATGCAAAAAGAGCATCGGGAAATAATAATGCAAAAAAATGGAAAAATGACGAATACAAATTTTCTTCAAACTTAATATATTTCATCATCATGAAGGTAAGGAAAATCAATATCGTCGTTGTAATCTCAAAGTTGGCGTCTCATGCAGGGGAATTTTCAATAATTGGCAGTTCTCTCGAAATGAAAAAACTTTCTTACCAAAGGGTAAAGCCAAGAAGGGGGGAAAAAGGAGAGAAAAAAAAGGAAAAAGGATAAAATTATAAAAAAAAAGCGGAAACGCATAAAAGGTTGATCAGAATGACTCGACAGCCGCCGGCTGTATTGGCAGAATTATTCGAGCTTCGAGGCAGCTCAATCCAGAATGGTGCGATTCAGTCAGGAAGGCAAAAATTTGTTGAGTTGTAAAACAGAACGGTGCCCCTTTCAGAGAATAGAGCTTTTGTCCCCCAACTTCCACCCCCTAAAGAGAACGAGGGGGCCCATTCTCTATCAGCAGCTTCTCCTTTATGATATTTCATGGCTGACTTCTAATAAAGTGTTGGAATTCCCACTGGTCTCGGCTTCCCGGCCATTGGGCAAGATGCCTTTTATTTCGTTTTTCCTTATCCTTTCTTCTAATGCTGTAGGATAAGATCAAAACAAACACGGGTGCAGAAATAAACAGACTGTCAATGATGATTTACGAGGTAGGCATTATTGCTTGAGTGTTTATTGAGGTGTTATTTGCATTTATTTATTCACTGCATACTAAGATCTTCTTCATATTTCGCGTATATATCCGATGATGTATGCTATGACATTGAAATTCGTTTGATACAATAACAACATATTTTCTTGGCTCTTTGCTAGATTTTACCTGTGTAGAGAAGTTAAGAATGATTTGTGAAGCATCTTTACCTCAAAAGTAAGAAATGCCAGTATGATGATTGGTAGAATCACACAAAATGAGATAAATAGTTTTCTCAAATACATCATTATTTTAACTTTGATTTTGTTGAAGAGTAACGGTTTCAATATTCAGTGTATTTGAACTCAAGGTTCCATTCCAACGAGGATCCCTCATGAAAATAGGCATAGTGGACTGTACTGGATTTTTATGACACACAAAAAAATATTTTTATTAACCATTTTACTCCAAATATGTAATATTTATTTTTAAAAACTTTATCCCTTGAAACGAGATTTGGTGGGTGTTGAATCTGCTATTCTGATTTTTTTAAAATTATTTTTGTTATGGTGAGAAAGTTTTATGAGTGGAATACCAACTCTTGCGTTTTTCTCGTCATCTGACCATGATTCAAAACCACAATATCCGTTTTCATATAGCTGTCGTGGAACTACGTAATCTGGTTCATTATTATGTAATATTAAATTAAAAATTAATTTAGCTATATCATTGTGAAGCACCTATTAAAATTACTTTTTTTTCTTTTATTACTGATATCCATGTTTTAAGTACTTCGTTCAACAAGCTGACATTTTCAGCCCTTTGAATATGCCTTGTAATTTTGGAAATACAATAAAAACTAACATGGATGTAGAAAATAGAAAATTACCTAAGATAATTCACAGAATCATTTTTATATTCTCTTTTAACCTGCTTCCGAATGTCGAAATAACCATTTCCGAGCTACCCTGCCCTACCAAAGCGTGCAAGGGAGTTGAATGACTGTCTCCACCACAGCAGGAGCCGAGAAACTGAGATAAGGCAGCTGTAGCCATGACTGAGTGAGCCGTATTCACCCCCAGCTATAACCTCTCTGTCATTAGAGTGGAGGTAAATCAACCATACATCATTGCTATGTCCAACATGGAAGAAAGAACCTGTTTATTTATTCATTAAAATCACGTTTTCCACTTGTAGCGGAGGAGTAAAATTAT
>JAPMOR010079699.1:495529-619073 GCA_026543865.1 Argiope aurantia | reverse complement strand
ATTACATTGTTTCCTCATTACATTACACATATTACATTGTTTCCTCAATATAGAGCAATATACCGGGTGCGGCATAAATTCGTTCAAACTTCAAAAAATCATAATAAAAAAAGTAATGCTCGAAAAAAATTGCGGTTTGCGGGAATATGTTCAGAGAGCCTTTGGATTTTGTTATTTCCATTTTAAAAAATGTATTTAAAAATTACCGATAGATGACGCTTTCACGTCATAACGAAACGGTTTATGCAAATCAGCATAGCTATAAAACACAAAGCTGGAAATGGACCTGTCATTCGACGCCAGTAGCATGCTATCGCTACCGGATCGAGCATTAGTGATTAAACTGTTCTATAAGAACAGTGAATCCGCGACTAAAGCATTGCGACAGTTACGGACGGTGAAAGGAATTAAGGCAAAGAAACACCCAATTTCATTGAATGGGATATTGAATTCAGTTCGCTGTTTTGAGTAAACGGGAAGATTAGAGGATAGTCCACGAAGTGGCAGACCATCCGTCAGCGTTGACCGCGTTTCTGTTATCCAAAGGGCCATGAGAAATGTGGCAGCCGAGACTTCAACGGGGAGTTGCACGTGAAGCAGGTAAAGTAACAGGAATTCCGGAAAGGTCGATCCGACGCATTCTGCACGAAAACTTGAAAATGCATCCGTACAATATTCATTTCACCAGTTGTTGCCAGCAGATTGCAAGAAAAGACAAGCCTTTGCAACATGGGTGCTCGCACAAATGGAACGTGACCCAAAAAGGTTACTGAACATCATGTGGACAGATGAAGCCCACTTTTCATTGCATGGTGACGTCAATACGCAAAACAGTCGTATCTGGGCACATCAAACCCTCGTGCATACACGACCAAACCACTACATTCTCCGCATGTGACTGTTTCGTGCGGTTTGACTGCGTCCTTCATTCTAGGCCCTTTCTTTTTTGAATAGCGTTGTTCTGTATCCGGTTTGAAAGCCTGTTCCGTCACTGCAGAACGCTATCTTAGGCTTTTGCGTGACCACGTTATAACTGCTCTGCAGCAAAGACGTGTATTATCTTCCGTCACTTTCATGAAGGATGGTGCCTCGCCCCACGTTGCTAGTTCCGTTAAGACGTTCCTCCTAGACACATTCACTGAGGATTAAGCCGATGATGTAAGAATGAGTGGCCCTCACGATCGCCAGATCTTGCTCCAGCGGACTTTTGATAGTGGGGATACCTAAAGTCTCGTGTCTACCGGAGCTCTCCTGCCACTTTGATGAAACTGAAAGATACCATTCAATTGGTCGTTTGTGGCATCGATGCCGATATTTTACAAGCCTCACTTGCTTAATACCTTGTTGTGGCGGCCATATTGAGCATCTTTTGCTTTAAAATGAAATGTACTATAATGTTACTGTGCTCTGTTTTCCTAATTTGCATAAATCGTCTCGGTATGACGTGTGAGCGCCATCTATCGGTCATTTTCTAAATACACTTTTTTTAATGGAAATAACAAAATCCAAAGGCTCTCAGAACATATTCCCGCAAAACGCAATTTTTTTCGATCATTACTTTCTTTATTATGATTTTTTGAAGTTTGTACGAATTTATGCCACACCCGGTACTTCTGCTTAAACTTTTCATAATACTCAATTTGGGACATAAAAATGAAGCTTTGATAATATTCAATGTCGAACAACAAATTGAGTGTACAACTAGAGCTAGCTCTGCAAACCCAAATCCAGAAAGAGAATTCCCTCCTCGTGAGAGAGCTCCCCTTTTAATAGTCTCCAAAAATAGTATGGAATTTTCTAGAAGGTTCATCTGATCCCGATTTTTATTAAAAATACCGCCATAATCTGCATTTCTAGATCCTTCACTTTCATCATTAAATTGCCAAATGTTTGCCCAGTTTGTAGCCAGAGTTGGTGGTTATTGGCTTGGTATTCGACATACATTAAGATTGCCTGTAAATTCCTCCAATGAACGATGACGCAAATATTAAAGGAAGGTTCTATATCAGATTCGTAACAATAAATCAGATAAATGTGCAGACATAACAGCGCAATGATCAGCAGAGCTGTGTCATCAGAGCTCTTTTAAATTTCAGTTCAGAAGTTCAGAAGAATTATTCAAACATTGTATAATTTCCCTTATTTATTAACATATACATTTTTAACAAATGCTTTAATTTAATGAAAGAAAAATTTCGGTTATAATAAAATTTTGGCTTAATCCTGTTAAGCATCAATATGAATTCATGAATATGATAATTACATTTTTAAAAATGAATCTTTAACATTAAAGTTTTTCAGCTACTAATTAAAGCATTGAAACATTTCTAAAATAATTGCTGGTAATTTAAATTACTTTAGAAATACGGTGAACATAATTAAGCGTGAATTGCTTTATATTTCATGGTTTAGTTATTTATTTGACCCTTATTATAGATAAAACACAAACTGCTTATGAAAATGAAAGAATTTTAAAAAATAAGATGTCTTTAAAAAATAATGAAGTCATGTATTTAACGACATTTGTATATTAATAAAGAATATCATTTCAGTTACATTAGAGATTTACTTATATTAGAAAAATGAGAGAGTTTAATTTATTTTTTGTGAAGCTTATGCAAACAATTTCTGACTTCTTAAAGATTTTTCAGATTACATTTCTGCTTCCCCGGATCTAAGAAAATACAATGTAGGCAATTATTTACGGCTTTCTGAAAGATTTTTGTAAGGATCAGGAAAAAAAATTCCTATAGTTAAGAAAAACGTACTTATCTCAAAATCTTCAGTTAGAAAAAGGGCAATGGAAAAAAACTTTAAGTATAAGTAGAAGCTCGGAAAGTTCTTTAAAAATAGATCTACGTTTTTAATTTATATAAGTTTTGAGTCCATTAAATTATGAAACTATAAAAAGAATTCTTAAAATAGAGATAAACTTACTTTTCTCTCGCTTCTTCTTTCAAGAAAAGCGAGTTAATATTTTAGAGTTATGGTAGAATGTGAAAGAATATAAAAATAGGAAATGCATTAAATAATAAATAACATACATTTTCTTTAAAGTAAGTTCTTAAAGTTATTTTGAAATAAATAGCTATTCTATCAATAGCTATTTTTGGGAAGCATGAAATAAATAGCTATTTATGGGAAGCATTTATTTTTTAAATTGCAACACCAGTCACTTCAATATTAATTTATAAATAATTTAAAATCATTTTTAAATATTAAAAGCCTTTTAGAATATATAGAAATTATTATTTATTATTGAGCGATTACATTTTTTAGTATTTCCTAATATTTGAATGTTATTAATTTCCTATGTTAAATTTAAAAGAAATAAATTATTAAATACTAAAAAATGTAATTAAAAATAAATAATAATTTCTAATACTAATTTATAATATTGAGAAATATAAGGGAAACTATTATTCCATCCGTGACATTTACTGTTGACTGCTCCAAAACGAGAGTTTTATTAATAACTATCAGGAAAAATTATCAACTGAATATATAAAGTTTTATCAGCATCATTTCTATAATTTTATGTGCTGAGTAGTAAATAATGATAAAATACAATAAATATTCATAAGAGTAAAGAATAATGATATAATTTAATAAATATTCATAAAAGTAATTAAAAAGATTCAATATAACTAATATCCATTAGAGAAAAGAATAATGATATAATATAATAAATAATCATTAGAGTAAATAATAATTTTACAATACGATAAATATTCAATATACAAAGAAATGGATTTCATAATTCCGCCTTTAAAAATAAGAAATATTTCAAGTTTAGTAAAAGCGTTAAAAAATGGACAAATTACTTCATCCTAAACAAATTACTTCAAAGTGAGTAAAACTTATTTAAACTAAATATCATTCAAAAATTATGTGTAAAATATTCATCAATGAAAAATCCATTTTATAGTAATCTTCAGACTGATTTCTAAAAATCCTTGAAGAGTTTCTATTCTATTACGAACTTTCTCTCAACCGTACACAATAGCGTTTTGAATGTATTTTCGGACAAGAAGGAAATCAAGTACAAACTGTACCTTTAAACTTTGACCTATTGCAATCGAAAGTTTATGCAAATCTATGATCTTCGTTTCAAAACCAGGTTCCAAATATAGTGCTTATTACCTTATTCATAAGTAGCTTCACATATGCACTACATATATGGATAGACAATCAACTGATGTCCAAAGATTTTTCCAAAATTTGACTCAAATCTACAAGTTGATACAAATATATGCTAAATTTCACCTATTTAAAGCTCTGCATTTTTGAATTAAAGTGTTCACGTATACAGCCGGTAGACAGAAAAATTTCCCAAAGGAAAATTTCGTTTAAAATATAATAAAAACCTATGATTGTAATAGAGTGGCTACATGCTAAAATTCATCAGTCATGCGTAATGCATTTTTTTAATCAATTTACGTCCACAGCCAGACATATATGATTTCACATATAGTATTTTCGGAAGTGAGGAAGTCTGAAGCATGATGATTAATCAAAATCAAAACATCTAATTTTCTAATTATTATCAAACATTGTTTTGAGAAAGCAAAAAATAGGTATCATTCTCATCATTTAATTATGATGAAAAATAACGATATCTATGCTAAAATATCCCTCGTGTTGGTTTCAATTGCAACATTAAACTAGATAAACTACCAACGAAACCGTTTAAGATTATAAATAAAATATGGATCATTTGAATTTTACTTTATATTCAAGTAAAATATAATGGCTTCAGAAATTCACATTTCTTCTTATTTATTCATTTAACTACTCAATCCACATAACGAGCTATTAAACGACTATGGTATAAATACTTTTTATCACATGTATTTTATGCATACAGTTCTGCCTCCTTTACATCACTAATGTATAATATTTCATTCTTGCTGACAATATGGAGCAATAAATTACCATTTTCATTCATATTAACACAGTTATGATGCTTTTAAATTGGGAACGTATCATTGGAATGAGTTAAAAAAATACAGACATTTGCTCTTTCGATGTCTATCTTAAATGCTTATTTATCGCAACAATAAAGGAAAACAGATACATTTTTTTCCTAGGTTGATATTGTTCAAGGAGTTTATTCCTCCATCTGCTCGTTTTGCGATCATTGTCCAAAAACACAATGAAATATTCTTACAGAAGTAACGATTTATGAATAAAATAAATATTACCATACATCAAACGTTGACAAATAGCTCAGCCTACTTTGGAATATATATAAAGGGAATTTCATAAACACCAGCTTCGAGTCATAAATCTTACCAAGTAGTTATCTCTAGAAACCACAACAACCAATGAAATGAATATAAAAAAATCAACTCCGTAAAAAGCAATTTCACGAAGAGGCTGCAAAAAATATTCAGTATAACAATGTGGTAGACTTTGTAAAAGAAACACTAACCATAATTCAGAGGGTAGTGCCCTAAACAATCTATGACCGACATCAAACACACAAAATTACGACGCAAAGACGTGAGCGACTATTTATGGGTCGACCTGTAAGGTCGATGAAAGAACTTTCTATTCGCATTAAATGCAAATTAAGACCGAATTTTCTTTTAATTTTATTTTGCTATTCTGTGAATGCAACTGTACAGCTGCTAATGGCTAGGGAAAAAAGTTATTCGTATTGAGGGTTTTTTTTTTCGTTTTGTTTTTTGCACGAACTTATCTATGAAATGTCTAATAACCTTTCTTTTGTCCGGGCAGTAAATTGCTTGGAACCGTACGATGAGAAATAACGGATTGGAAAATAACGTTCCAGCGAATAGATTTTTGTCTATGTTGTGTCTATGAAACTAAAAAGAAATAATAAAAAAATGTCTGCTCCCTCGTATATGTAATACAGGAATTAAAACGCTCAATCTCATATGCACTTTTTTTACTTCATATTTATGGAATTTTTAAGAAATTTTACTCATGAGAATAATTTTTGATTAGCAGTGTTCAAAACAAACTACAAGAGAATTTTTACATGAACTTATACACGAAAAAAAAAACAGGCAATGTTTTTTTTTTTTTCATTTTTCATTATTATTAATTACTTAGAACCGTACTATGTGAAATAAAGGATTTAAAAACATCTTCTAGTGAATAGGATTTTTTTCTGTATTCTGTCTATGCAAATACGAGTAAATATAAAAAAAGGTTCATTTAGCAATATTTAAAACCTGTAATTTAATATGCACTTTTACACATACAATCTTTTTTAAAAAAAATGTTTATAAATTTTTTTGAGAACACTATTAACCAAAAATTGATTATGCAAAAATTTTACACGAACTATGATAAGCTATTTTTTTTGTCAGGACCATAAATTGCTTGACATTATTCCTTAGACAGGAAAGCATTTTCTAAAGTGTCGGATTTTTCTTGAACTCTTTATAAGAAATAAAAAATTTAAAAAAATGTATACCCTAATAATTGAAACGGAGCATTTAAAACCTGCTTCCACTGCTTGTTATGCTCTTTCATGACTTTAATGTTATGAATTTTTTATTACCAATTTATGAGAATTTTCATGAACTCTGTTAATCAAAAATTAAATATACTAATTCAATTCCAATTTGCAAGTAATTTCTATAGATCACTGCAGTAAATAGCACAATATCTTGGATTAAAACAATGAAAAAGGCATTATTTTTGATAATTTTTGTAGAAAGACATAAAATCCAAATTTTCATAAAAATAAAATAATTAAAACTTTTCTGCATTAAATGAATTTAAAAAACAGACCTATCAAAACAATTCAAGCAACTTTTGAAATTATTTTTGCAAAAATTCTTTTAAAACAAAATTCCAATATTTCGAGCAATATTTTGATAATAATACTTATGGTGAAATACTCAAATCATTTAAACAAATAATTCATTCAATTCCAATTCTATGAAATTATTCTTAATTCTTCACAGAAAGCCATTGCACTTCTAAAAATAGTTTGTGTATTTTTGAATGAGTAATCTAAAGCTTTAAAAATCAAGGCCAGTTTATTTCACAACTTACTCCAAAAATGAGTAGTATTTTTTTTTCCTTCTTTAAGGAAACACCTAAAAATTATTTACTCTCGGAATGCTTCCACAAGGAAGGACAGTTGAATCGTAAATTAGCTAAGAATGAATAATGCAAGGTCTTTTGGGACATAAACATTGGAGAGCGAATACATCCATGATTAACCTTCAAAACTATAAGATATTGTTCACTTTTAATTTGTTTCTGTAGTACAAATAAAATCATTTCTACTCCCTTCAGAACAGAACTTTCTCATAGCAGATTTTATAAATCATACATTTCATTTGATGTCAATGGATACTAACAATATTTTATTGGTAATGTATCTTTTCACGTAGTGTAGTAAAGATGAAATAAAGTCGATTAATGAATACCACAAAAATGTTTTTTCGATTGGGAAAGCAAAAGAAAAAAATTCAAAGTCAAAATAATCTTGGAAGAATAAAAACTAAGATTCTAACTTCTGAGAAAATAGATAAGTCTAGAAAACAGTTCCCTTTCTAATATTTCATGAGCTTCATTCTTGAAAAAATAATGATTAAAATTCAAATGCAACTGATTTTAGATTAATAGAATCCTTGGATGAAAAACTAATCTTTATAATCTCTAAACGTTCTATTCTATATTTCTTTAAGGGTTATATTTTTCTTAAAATTACTAAATAAAATATTAATAAAAAATTGTTTTTTTACTATCGTAAATCAAATCACAAGTTCAAACTGGTCTAAATATAATAAGTATATTCTTCAATATATGTAAGTCTGAGCTTCCAAGAGAGACTCGCGACTAACGTAAATTAGAATTGGTCTGACACAATATGCCGATTCTCTCTTCCCAAGGAGTTACAGCAATTGTGGTGCTGTTACGTTGACCACTTCTCTGATAACTGCACGAATTTCCTACTAGAGATATGAGCTAGTGATGGTCATTTTGTAACTGACCTCATTCCCTGAATTACACGTTATTACCATTGCAGTGACGTGATCATTCAGAAAGCCATATGCTAAGACAAAACAAGTTGTATCTTTAAAATTCAATTTTAACCTTCTTCTTGTGGTAAGTATATTTTCTTTACCAATAGATTTTTCACTCGGTTTATAGCTAGTGCAGATACTCTACAACAAAGACATTATAATGTCATTTAGCCTTAAGATACTAAGTTCCCTCTCCAATAACCCTCTGTAGATGTCATCATTAGTTTGTTCGTTTATATTATCATGGGAATGGTTACATCTAATAGATAATAGATTAAGATATTACAATAATATACCACATAATCCAATAATTTATAAAGCAGTGCCATTTGATAAATAATCCATAATATATAAATATATATCCTTATTCCTTAATAATTCCTAATAATATAAAAGCAATGTCCTATCTTTTCAGAAATTTAAAATTTAAAGGGCTGTTTTGAGAATTTGTCCTCGTTAAAAGTTAAATAGAGCTGTATTAATTATGGCTAACCATTATATATATATATATATAATCATTATTATATCATAAGTTCTTACAATATAGCGGGTGTTTCTAAAAAAAATTAAAAAAAAAACAGTACAAAGTCTATAAAAGTCTATTATTCTTATTAGACTTTTTAAAAGATATTTTTCTAGTCGCTGATTAAAACTTGCGAAATGTTCAGTAATGTAATATTTAGCATTAAACCAGCAATTTATAAAAATGCATAGAAGTTACTTAAATTTTATATTGTTTCATATAATGAAACAAAAAGATGTGTAAACAAATTTCCGTAAATAAAAATTATTTTGAACTTTTAGAACTTTTTATCGTTTTTACATAGAATAAAATTTTAAAGAATTCAATTTTCAGAGAATTTATTATGTCATTAAATTTTCCGCCACAAATTGGCGTTTAAGTTTAGTTTAGTTTAGTTATATTGACGTCCCGTTGTAAAGCAACACTACGGCTATTTTGGGACGGACCTCGTAATTTTGAACCGCGTTCAGATGACGAGGACGACACCTGAGCTGACACCCCGCCTCTCCACACCATACCACACCAGCGAGAGGACGTTTGGCATGACGGATTTAACGTGCAACAGACCCCCTTAGACGACGGTTCTTCGGTGGAATCGGGTCTCGAACCTGAAACCCTACGGCTCACAAGCCGAGACCTTACCACCAGGCCACCGCGGCCTCAAAATTGGCGTTTAAAGAAAGTTTCTGTAAAGATATGTTGATGAAAAATTCAATAGGCTTTTAGAGAATTATATGTTCTTAAGCAACTGCTTTAACAGCAATCTATCATTTATTTTACTAAGAAGAGGTAATACTTATTTACTCTCTTTTATTAATACAACGACATGTTCCCCAAAAGATTCTGAAAGCCTTTCATTAAACCATGACACGTTGTATTACATAAATTAAGTAGCTGGAATTACATTTAATTCCAGAGGAAATCCTGTCATTCTCATCAACTTTTTATCCCAATAACTCTTGAAGGGCAATAAAAATTCAAAATGAGATTCGAAAATTCCCCCCTCTTTTGAAAGAAATCTGGAAACCTAATTTGCAATTCGGATAAAATGAAGAATATACGGCTAATCTCTATTTATTAACATTCTTGAAAATTCTTTCGAATTGCATTAAATCAGACGGAACTAAAGGATTTCCGGGCACATTCAGTAGCTAGATACGGGATGGGAATATTCATTTGTGCGAGTAACCAACAGAAAACGAGAATATTTGGTTGATCAATATTGTATCTTGTGTCCTTTATATGGAAGAACTGGGTAAATAGGGAAGTAGTCTGGGACCTGATAAATGCAATCATTGAACCACGGATGTTTGCAAAAGCTCTTCATTAACTAAGATTATATCTAAAGGAAAGGTAGGGCAATCATTAGAGCTTTTTTTTTTCTTTCAATAACTTTTTATCCGAGCGTAAGACCTATTCTAAAAGAAATTACAACGAAGGCCATATTAGTTATAGATTGCAGAAAGAGATGTTTATGCTAAAGGAAGAAAAAGCGTACAATGAAGAACATATTAGTTATAGATTGTAGAAAGAGATGTTTATGCTAAAGGAAGAAAAAAATGCATTTCTATGAAATAATGTCACATGGTAGGTTCATTTTCATGATCACTTGGTATAATGTAGTATATGAGAAAATGTGTATGTGTTCATAGCCATGAGAAGCGTTTTACTACGCATATCCATTCCATTGTAGGGCACCTCAAAAATGAGAATGAGAATCTTCCAGTATAGTGATTGGTTCTCGCCTCCCTGATAGGTACAGAAAGAGGTGAAGGCTGGCTAACTTCCATCGATGACGGGACGTATTTTCCTAATGGAAGGGGTTTTGCAGTGGCAGGTGATGGTTCTTAAGACAACCATAGTTTCCACCAGTGTTACTGTCGTGGTGGTCCGGGAATTCAGTTTTTTCGTTGAGACAACCGGCGGGTCGGAATAGTCAGTGATTTATAACGCATATCCACTGATATCTAATTTCACGATGTTTTGCACGCCGTTTCTCTTTCTCCGAACACATGTCATATATTACACTAATATCGAATAGAATTAGCCACAGATTGCAGAAGACGTCTGTGTTTCATGAAGGAAACACACATTCTATCCGAGATTTGACATTACCTTGGGTGGTTCCTTTTGTAGATTATTTGTAATGCAATGATAAAATCAATCTGTGTGGAGTCACAATCTAAGAATAACAAACACATATAAAGTAAGCAAATAAGTTACTATGAGGATATTATTCCTAGAAAGTAGAAGAAGATGGCTATATGGAAGAAAAAATCTACGAAACACTGAAGGAAAAGCTATTTGCTTGATTCATTTGATTCTCTTTCTCCATCTGCAAGATGCTCCTTAGATTTTTTAAAAATAAAATTGTATCGAGTATATTTAAAATAAATCACCTGAAAATTGATTTATGACATCATTGTATTTAATAAAAACCAGTCTGACTGTATTATTATGTTTATTTCAATTGTATTAAAAAATGAAAATAGAAATGCTCAGCCTTGCGAATTTTAGGTGAAGTTTATTTTTAAAAAACCCAAAGAGAGTTAAACTCTTTCACAGAAAATTTTTGAATTATTCTTTCATTCAGATGAAATTGTTTCTTCGTTTTAAAAAATTTCGTTGTTCAATCGATCGCTCAAATTTTCAAAGATTTACGATTATTGTAGAAAACTCTAAGAAAACTGTTCTTTTAAAGGTGATTGGAAACCAAATGTAGTCATTTTAAATCAACGAAGTTTGCTGTCGCACTTTTAAATTATAATCTTATATCCGTTAGAATTTTATTTCTATGTTTCTCAAACAGGCCGTCACTTAGAAAATGACTTAGAAAATTACAAAGAAAAAGATGGTGAAAAATGATTTTCTAATGAATCCAGAATTGATATTCGTCACAATTTTACCATGTTACTCACACGCTTTTCTAGTCTTTGTGAAATAAAAGAGCCATGATTTGAGTAAAAAGAGGATTATTCCCAACTACATAAATAAAATTTCATTTTATCAAGTTTTCATTTAACAAAATTCTTTTAAATAATAAAATATTTTTAAATGTACATCCTTTTGAATAACAGAAACGTTCACAAAAGAGCAATTATAAAACTACAAACAACGTAATAATCCTGTTTAAGTGCCAACACTGCATGCTTGAGTATTAACAGATTGTTATCCAGGACAACCAAATAAAGTAAAACAAGTAACGATTCTTTTCTCACTCTATAGGATATAGTAGGGTATCAACAATATGAAAACGATCCTTTTCTTGACACACAATAGTCTTTGTCTTCGCAGGGCGAGTTAATACTAAGTTGAGCCAGTTACAGTTAAGAGAATAGGTCTGGCGATTGGGTTTCGCCTTGTTTGATGGATTGTGTGGGTCATTAGGGTAAAAATGAAGGCTAGGCCATCATTTTGTGGGAGAATGTTAGCCTTACGTGATGCTTCGACTTTTTCCTGCCCATTGGTCTCAGAAACGTTAAGAGTTAGGAACGCAGACAGTTTGGTTTTTCGCTTTATTTGTTTTATATAGAGTGCAACTGAATTTCGTAGGATATATTGGGGAAAATTTTTCTTTTCATTTCAGTAGCTATTTGTAAATATAATCTAGAAATGAAATCAGTAATTTACAAATGAAGATAAAAATAAGTCATTTCCATAAAAAGATATAAATGCTGTTATTTAGAAATTTAGAATGATATTCTATTGTTACCCTATATAACCTAGTAACCAAATCACTGTAAATTGTGTGGCCAAATATATTTTATGCATAGTCAAAATTCAAAAACATTTCGTTAATCCACTCGGAAGGAAGTTTTAAAAATGCATTAATCCACTACCAATTATTTTACCTATCTATTTATACTATTTACTACCTATCCAAAATATGAATAATATATGAATGGAAATAAAATATAAAAAATTTTCTGATCTTAGATTTATAAAAGAATATAAAATACACTAAATAACGGATATTGTTTACGAACGATAAATATTATAATATCTGTTTAATATTCAATTTTCATCATGAAACAAGACCCTGAAAGACTTCATAAATTTCAAAACAGTGTTCACCGAACAATGTAATTTTAAGAAAAAGTACCTGTATCACTAACTTTTGAGCAAATATTTATTTTGCTAATCTGAGTAATTGAATTCTCAAGAGCCCTCTTATAAATTAAAGGTATTAAACCAAAAATCTATTAAAAAGGCGATTAAATTTCCATTCATATTCAAGCGGTTTGCCTTAGAAGAAGGTTGATATACAAAAGAGTGAATTTATTTATTTTAGTGTATAATTTTTCTCGTATGCAAACATTCTTCAGTTTGCACTATATTAGTAATTTTCATTTTTATTCGATATATTTCCATAAAAGGTTGAAGGAAGAAGAAATCAAATGACCTTAATTGTATTATATTACATCTTTTTTTGCTAGTATTATAATGCTATGAAGAAAGTATAAAATATTGATCGAAATTGTATAATATTGCAAATCATTTCACTATACATGAGTAATACATATATTAGCGGATTCTTATATTTAATTTTCGATGTAATTCTTCATTTAGTTCACAAAAATTAAGATACAACTAAAATTAAATGACTATGAAAATCCACAGCCATTTAATATGTCAATGTTTCGTTTTCCAATCAACAATATACTTTCAAGCAAAAGTAAATAACAACAAAATATATCAAATAAATTACTGAACTCTGCGAACAGTACATGCGAGAAATTGAGCTCTGCATTAATACACCAATGTATTACAGCATACTCTTACTGCAAATGTCAAGATGCTTAGCTTCATACATAATCCTGCTCTGCTCCGAGTTATCACAAAGTTAAATGTGACACTGAGTTCTCAGAGAGAGATGAGGACGGGTAACTGAAGTAGAAGGGTGAGGGTTTGCTAATGTCTTTAGAATATAGCTCTCATTATAAGGCATGCCATCATCTGAGGTCCATGTGAAGAAGACCACTATCTTGAGCTTCCTACATATGTTTGATATTATACAGCACAGCTGAAAAAGCAGCATATATTCGAAAATGGACTGATATTGATATAAATTAATGCAAATTTTTGCATACTTTTTTAAATATGGTAATATTTATAAGAATGTTGTTAATAAGAAATGGCTTAGCATGTTCTTAATCATTTTACTTTGTATCCTTTTTAGTTAAATAATAATATAAATCATGCGCAATATGAATAAAAATACACTGTGACTCATGAAAATATGCGATAATGTCGATTAGGCACCTTTTCGTTTTGGATAAATTGATTAAATAGTGGATAATATACGCTTATAAAATCTATTTTGTATATCAATATGTATACTATGATGTTAACAAACCAGTTTCCATTCGCTTTTGGATAAATTATAGTTTGGATCATAAACAGAATATGTTTGAAAAAAATTGGCGAAGCGTATGGTTTATGTAAATCATTTTTTCATGAATTCTTTTTATAACGCCTCTGATAATATAATGGCTAGATTCATTTTCATCAAAATAAATATGACATACATTTTTTTTTTTTAATTTTCATTCAAAGTTTTTAACATTTTTCTGAAATGAATACAATAAACTTTCAAAAAATGATAGATATCTTGCATTTTTTTTATTAACTTAGTTTGTCAAGAATAAAAAAGCATCTTTTATTTGAAAATAATAAAATTTTAAATTTTATTCCACGAATTTTTTTAACTATTGTTGGAAAGTATAAAATCAAAAGTTTTTTTATTTTTTTTATTTTAACTGTTGCGTTAATTTTACAAAGACATCATTATGTCTTACATGTATGAAAGAATACGAATCAAAATAAATTATCAAAACATGAAAAGAGTATTAACTCATCTTTATCCTTTTTCTGTTTTATAATCTGTTATTGCTATAATCAATCCCACTTCACTAGCGTGGCTAGTGAAGGTCTGATAAAAAGATGATTTATTTTAGCCTTGGAAGATTTAGGTGTAACCTGAGGTACAAAACTGACATTAGCCTCAGTATACAAGAGTCAATTGCAATCCAAGAAGACTTTCAGAAGAAACTGGTCTAGATTGGTGTTTCACTCTACGGAAAACCTCCAAAATCAACAAGTAGTAAGTTGCTAAACTTTGCATCGATTTGTCAATTTTTAAATAATGCTGATTAAGAGAACCACCTGAGGAGGGTTCATCATCCATGTATGCTTTAACTAATTGGATCATTGAGCGAGGGAAGGGGCGGAGAAGGTACCTTTTAATTTTTAATTACTAATGATCATTGAGGTTCATCCACTGAGCTTAAGGCAATAGTAATCGGATTTTTTCAAAAAATTTGAGATATTCCTTTAATTCTGGTATTATTCTTGCTTAACGTTCACACGAAACAGAAAGCTCTATTCAATTTCTAAAAAGTCCAAAATGCTTTCACAGTTATATAATTTTAATTACCACTCCTAAGAAATTCTCTACAAGATTTTATTCAGTACTCAATAAGAAATAATTAGATTTAAATAGCTTTTAAGGCTGGCTTGTCAAGGGTTCTGGGCGAAAAAAAAACTGTTTAAAAAACATCAAATCTAAGCTTTTAAATTATTCAAAGGCTGCTTAAATGCTAATGTGGATGTTTGCAGGGACTTTTACTCCCCTTAAGCAAAAAAAATTATAGTTAGAAAATTTGCTCAATTTTAAAGATGATATAAAATAATGCAAATAATTTTAAATTATTAAATATATTCTAACTGAATTATCAATCACGTTTCTAGAACTTCAAAAATAACATAAAATAATATAACAACTTTGAAAAAAATATAAATTCTAACAATAATATTTCTTTATTCCTATGAAAATGTCTAAAACAATTTGTATAAAATTTGATTAAATACAATCTCATCTTTTCTTAATACTACAAACTTAAGAAATAAGGAATTTAAAGTGAGCATTGAAATAACATTGAGTTTTGAGATTTGTACTGATTAGTTAGTATAGGAAAAATCATGTATTAAATAAATCAATATTTTTTTGGATTTTTCGGAGAAAAAAATTATTGTCCATTGTAACTATAAATAATTTTAGTATTTATTATTTTCGTTTTATAATACCGGAAATTGTAATATAAAGTGAATTAGTGCTTTAATTTAGAAGCTAATACAATTTAAAACCTATTTAACCAGTAGTTAAAATTACAGTGCTAGAATGATCCTTTGAACCTAAAACTTGTTCTAAGAAAACTCCCTTTTTCTTAATGGCTTTATCCTTAGTCTTGAATTCGACCTTGAACTTCTTATAGTTGTAAATTATTCTAATGTCTTTCACCTTTTCAAAAAGTGTTACTGCTCTTGGAATTTATGCAGTGCTTGTCAAATTTCTGAACAGTAAATAATAGTTTTTTTGACAGTTTGTGAATTGGATGGGTGGATCAATGCAGTCAGACAAAGAATAGTTAATTCCAGATTCTTGTTAATAGAAATTGGTATGAAAATGATTACCATAGCTAGGTTCAGACAGCTTTGAAAGTGCATGCACAACTATACAATGAAAATATGAAGAAATTTTCTTGAGAATTATTATTTGGGGAAAGATTTTCTATATAATCCATCTCTATATAATCCATTTATGAACAGCGTTTATGAATTGAGTGGATGGAATTTATGGTCAAACATAGACTTTTATGTTAATGTCAGATACTTATAGAGAGAAGACAGAGTAAAAATGTCCATCATAGATAACTTTGAAACATAAGTTTGATATAATCAACGATATTTCTTTTGCAATTTTTAAACCATATAATAGATTTTATTCCTTCTTGAACAAGTTCACCAAATGAACAGGCAATAAAATTAAATTAATAAAATAATTTCAAAGTTGAGTTTAATTTTTATAGTTAAATATTTATCTGGATAGCGAACACATTCCAAATAAAAATTTACATTCAGTTTCAATGCTAGTATTTCTATAATGTAATTCATTATTTATAATAATCTATGAAAGTCCTACAGGTTACATTCATTACTTTTATAGTTATTGCATTTTTATGGAAATTCTTATTTTAATCATTCATTATAACATTTATTTGAAAGCATCTAGATGAACTGTTGACATAAATTGCCCTTCATATTACTTTAATAGGGATTCTTAAATTTTTACCATTCCGGATACAAACATTCCTACTACTGTATCTGTAAACAAAATATTTAAAAAAAAAATGCAATTTGGATCCATACTGTTACTTTTTGCAACTTCTTGATAGCATACAAGTATGGTAGTGAAATGAACTTTTTATTTATGAAATGCCATCTGAAAATTTTTAATGGAGTTTTTTAAAAATTTTACTTAGTTGATGTTGTTTTGTTTGTTTGTAATTATGGCACTTGCCACGGACAAGCCCCGCCGTCAGAGACAGCCGAGTTTAAGCCTGAGGGGGTGCGTCTCTTGTTTCTATAGTAGCGCCAACTAGGGCCAAGAGAACGACTTAGCTACTCACGCATCACTCATTCGCTTGCATAACCCCTTTTTACAGGAGGGCACATTCACACATCTCACAGATAGAACAACGAAAGAACAACCATGCCCAAACCGGGACTCGAACCCGGGACGCCCAGATCACGAGGAAGACGCGCTACCCCTATGCCAGGACGCCGGCTACATAGTTGATGTATGACTGGCTATTGATTCATTGCAACACTTGACGTTTTGATCTAAGACGTAATAAACTTGTTATTGAACAGCAAATCGAATAAATTTATTCTAATAAAGTTATTAAAAGAATTTAATACGATTATCTAAATTAAAACGACTTTCATATTCTTACTTACATATAAAAGATTTTGATTGAATCATAAATTATCTCTACTAGGGATCCAGTTATTTAATTCAGAGAAATGATGTAGACTCATGAATCTTGCACATTGGACCTAGCACAAAAATTATTCAAATTTTCTTGAACTCTAATTTAAGAATTGATCATCGTAATATTATTTTGCTTATAAGAAATAATGCTTTCATTTAACTGATTAATGAAATATTTATTTCATTCATGAAGGGAAATGGGATAATCAAATGATTAAAATAAATTGTGTTTGAAAAAATGTAGGTTTTAGGTTCAATCGAATCATTCTAATTCTAAAAATCACTGCTGTAAAGTCTGGTATCATAAAAAAATGATTTAAAATTTTTTAACTTACTCAAAAAAATCTGCCTTATAGTCAAAAATAAGGAGTTCCACACTTACCTAAAAAGAGAAAAGAAAAATTATAAGCATTTTATTCAATTATTGAAAAAAAATGTGGCGAAATTAAAATATTCAGGTTATATTATAACAGTCAAAGTTCTTCAACAGAAAAAAAACGATCATCCTAACTTAAATAAATAAAATATTTTATTCTAGTTGTAGAATTAATAAAATCTTTATTTAAAAACATTTTATTTTTTCTTACACTAAGAACAGAGAAAATATTGTAATCTTATAAAAAATTCGAATTCGAAATTTTGATGAATCTCAACGTTCTAGACAAACCTGAGCTTGAAATGCGTATTTTCGGCATTACGTCTGTCTGTCTGTGAACACAATAACTCAAAAACACTTAGAGCTAGAAAGATGAAATTTAGTATATAGGTTTTAGAGAAAATGTACAGATATCTATCCAATTTTGAACGAATTCAGAAAAAATCTGACTGTTCCAGTACAAGTTAATTGGATAACTGCAAAAAGTAGAGAGCTGTATATATAAAATTTAGTACACAGACGTAGATTCTTATCAAATTTAAACCAAATCTGTCAAAGGATTGACCGTCTGTCGATCTATAATGTCATTTGCATGTAAACGCAATATCTTAAACCACTAAAGTTCAATATGCAATCTTGTGACTGCAGCAGCAAATTCGCGTCAAGTTCTGTTTCCAAACAGTTGGAGAAAAAAAGCATCCAAAATATATATTCACATGATAGTTTCAATTAAAATGCTAGGATTGTGCCAAAGATCTATATTTCGAAACTGTTATTCGCCAATGACATGCAAGGATTTACGGCCATACTCAAGGTTCACGATTTCTTAGGGAGGAGGGGGGATTAGACCTTTACTAAATAGTATGCGAGAAAGTTTCGTGGAGACCATTCCCTTTGGTTAATCAAGGAAATAATTTTCAAAGAATTCTAACCATGAAAGATGAAATATATATTTTTAAATATTTGCAATCGTTTGTACTTATCAACATCATCACTGAAAAACAAACAAAAAATGCATTCATAATAAAAAAAAATCCTTTGAAATTTTAAAACTTATTTTTAAAATTAATTTCGATTAGTTTCTGTCGTCATATTTCCAAAGCATTAAAAAAGACAACGTATAGATATTTATCTTGATCGTTACTGTCATTTAAATATAATACGAAAATAATGATATATTTAGTGCACAATATCATAAACTTATTTGACATTTTTATGAAAAAATATATCTTTTGTATTGAAATTATAATTCTTGTTAACATAACAGATATATTAAAAGTAAACTTCGCATAAAGTTTATGATCATTTATGGTGAATATTTAAGTAAGCATAAGTTAGAGTTCTAATTTTAGAAATTTATTTTTAAAATTAAACACGATATTCCTTAATTTTTTTTATCTTTTACTATCATTAAAAAACTTTTCTAGCTAATCAGTATTCTTATAGTCAATGCATATCCATCTATATTGCTATGAAAAATAATAAAGTCACGTTAATAAACGTTGCTTATCGAATAATTTGATATGTTAAATTTGCATAAAAAATTTAAAAAATCAAATGGGAAATCAATTTTTAATGAAAAATATCTAAGTAAAGAAAATGTTAAAACATTAGTATTGAAGGTTTACATTCTATATTTCGTAATTTTCTTCCATTTAACAGAAAATTAAGTATTTTTCTGAATCAGTATTTAGGGTTGTTTGAAGAATAATTAAATTAGGTTTTATCTTTTCATAGCAATTAAAAAAAATGTTTTTGTTGAAAAGAATTCGATCAAGAAAAAACTATTATATTAAGATGCAGGTAATACAAATTGAAGGAGACTTTACTTCATGGCACAATAACCTTTCTTTAATCACTTGTTAAATTAAATCATATATTTTGAACAAAGTATGATTTCATTTTCAACTTGAATCTTAATAACCTTTCAGCATGATCTATAAGCCCCTGAATTTATTTAAAGTACGACCCCTGCGGAAAAAGGCGTCGTCGGTAGAAATGACTCGAGTGATAAATTCAGAGCGACAGTTTTTCGCGCTGATGGCTCCAGACCTAAAAATTAGTTGCTGTTGGTCCAATATTTTGCTTCAGGATTTACTGTGCGTGAAATGGAAAACAAAGAAAGAATCGAGAAATGAGGGAAAGAAATGGGATGTTATGCGCCTCTCCGAGGCGAATTTAAGTATGCATAAAAAACGAAGCCTTTTCCAATTCAGTAAGGGTTCATGCTTTTTCAGTAAATTATAAAATCATTTCTAATTAAATTGCTCTGACTCAGCAATTGTTTGGACAACAAAACCAAAATATTAAGTAGATTGTTGTTAAAATAATTTTATGTTGTTTCAATTTGATGAATATAGAATAATGAAATTACAATCAATCATATTATTGTATTATTATCACAAATTTTATGATATAAATAAGTACAGAATTCCTGAGAAATAAATAACCATGTATAAAAATAAATAAGAATTTATTATTTGTGATATAATACCATGATATATGAATTTATTTAACTTCTTAATTAGATGACTCATTCTATCTGGGACATTTATTGTTATTTTAATTCCTATAATAATGTAAGGAGCTTTGAGAAATTAAAGCGTTTCTGAGTGATTTTTGTATTTTAAATTACTTAATACTTTCACTTAATTGCAGATTTAAAATTAAAAAATCAGTAATTCTTTGCGTTAATTGCAGGCACGTCATTTGTATGCGAAGGGTTTAGTGAGGTTCGGACAGTGGTGACCGGTCTCAGCATCGAGACCAAGGATATCAGATTCGGAAGGCTATTAAATCAGCGATTCACTACATATGTGGGCGTAGTACATTCTAGGTTTAACGTTGTTGGCCGAATGTCCTCACAGTGCTGCAGTACAGAGAGATAGGCTGAAAATCAGATGCCATTCTCGACATCTGATTATGATTCAAATTATGAAATCCTTCCAAAAATAATCTTCGTATTGCTTCAAAACGGAGGTTAATATAAATAAACAAAACTAAAAAAGTTATTTTTTATACGAATATTCAAATGTTAATTTTCGGCATTTTGTTTTATTCTGCTTGTCCGTTGTTTATTTTATTATGAGTTATATAATCAGATAATTAGAGCACACTTATTATGAATCCATGGAATAGACAATATTTGTTTTCTATACGTTTAATGCAATAAAAATTTCATTTAGTTGAAATGATTAAAGAAAATTTTGAAATCAATAGAAAAAATAGCATATTTTGATTCAAACTAAAGTAAAGCAATTTCTGTCTTAAAATTAATCAACTAAAGACAACGTCTTTCATCAAAAGATATTCAAATGTGTATTGATCAAAAATAAAACATTGAATTATTGCATTAGAATCAATACAGATTATTAGCAAAAAAAAAACATCCGTATTGTAACAAACGTATGATGATAAATAAAATTGAGTATACAAAAGATGCAGACATATTAATCTTAGTGTTTCATGGAAAAATATAAAAACACAATATGATGCAGTTTAAAATATGACATAAATGTATCTAGGAATATTAAAATTCACAAAGGCAAAAAGACAGTTCATATGATATTAGAATGCTGTTTAAATCATCCACGTCAAACAATATTTTTAGGATAAAAGAAAACCGCAGATGCATAGATATGAATCATAAAACAAAAAGAGGAAATTAAGGAAAAATGAATATAATTATTTCTTTTATGCATTTATGGTTTTTGGTGGAATAAATCTCCTTATTTAAAGCAATATATTCTTTTGCTATAGGAGGGTTTTGTTTTATGATTCGTGATTGCTGTCCGAAGACTTTTGTTCAGAAGATATATGCCTCGATGGCGTTTTCATGTGATAATCTTGCATCAATAACTAACTGGGAGATGTAAATGTTTATTTCTCCTGTTATTAAAAATGTATTAATTTTGAACTAAATGTGTATCTTGATATATTTCCTACCTAGAAATCAAGAAAGTAGCAAAATTTTTGCATTCGATTTATCCCCGTATAATTCCTGAAGATATGATTTTTAAACCAAAACCGTTTTCATAACTTAAAGCAATATTATTATCTTATTTTCCAATTTTTAATACTTTATATTTGAATATGAATAGTTTTATTTTCAAAATCTTTCAAATAAATCGACTATTGGCAATGAATTCTACATCGCTGCATAATTTAACAAGCATAAAATATCATTAAATTTTAACAGGATGATATAAAACATAGGAAATAGTACTGATTAATGAAAACAAAAGTCACTGTATTTAACTGCATGATGTATTTCCATTCTTAAAATTATGAGTGTTATTAATAAATTTTTCAAGCAATCAGTTTTATATTTTTTAAATGAAAAAAAGAATTTTTTTCAAGTTTTAAAAACAAGCTATTATAAATGTACGCATAGTATTATAAATGTACAAATTAGTGTAATACAGATTCTTTTTTTATTTTCCTTATTTCTATTTCTTAATCTAGATATCTGTTATCGACGGCTCTAAAGGAAAGAAAACAATTTTAATTGATAATTAACTAATGATTAGGCTCTGCAAATAATAAAATTGTGTAGTCATCATTCAGGACACACAAACGCACTAAACTTCTTTCCTCTAGCACATCAGGAAGTAAGCGAAAAATCAATTACAATATTCCATTTTTACAAATTGGTAACAAGACAAGTTAATTAAAATTATATTAAAATCCATGTGAGATTTTTTTTAAAGGAACTTAAATCAATCAATCAAAATTTAATTCGAAACTTAAATCACTTTTTATAGCGGTTTTCGAAAAATCATTAATGAAATGTTCTGCAGAAATATTAGCTTTCAACTTATAATGACTTAAATTTTCTTCGTGAAAAAGCATTGCTAAAAATCGTTTGCCATTGAATAAATATCGTTTGCCATTCAGTACACATGTATTAAACGTTTTTCGTCTGCAGCATCATTTGCAAACAAATAATAAAAATTAAAATCAAACAGCTATTTAATGTGTCGGTTTTCATTTATTTTAATTGAAATATTATTTAATATTAAATGTTATAAACACTATCTTCTCACTTTTTAATAAAATTTCTTCTTAGCATCAAAAATTAATAATTTTTATGACTTACTGACCTTTCAAATTCACTTGAGTATTGCCTCTTTCCTCTTTCCTCCTTCCATGCTATGTAATCAATATGCTCTACTATTTAATTTGCGTGGAGACAAAAGGATAATTTTAATTTATCATGACTCTAAGATAACTTATCAGAAAAAATTCACTACTTTTTTAATGAAGGATAACCGTCTCTGTTAAAGTTTTTCATCAAAATATTTAATCTCATTTGGCACTGTTGATTTGCAACAGTACAAATTTAAACATAAAATTAAATTAAAAGCATTGTGTCTCCACGGTTTTTAATCTTATCTTGATAATTACTCTGCTTTATTAAAATTTATATCAGCACTTTAATTTCGTTCCTTTCTTTATACATCATATATTAACATTTCAGGATGTTAAAACGAAAAATAATTTACATTGTCCTGCTTATAAGCCAACGCCCTCTCTTTATGCTCTTTAACTCTTTATTTTCTTAATGATAAGCTTTGCAAATTTATATTTATAGCTTTAATCAAACTTGATTTTATGTTTTAGTATATGGCATCCTTTATTTAGTATGTAATACATTATGTATGATTATATGTTTTAGTTTGAGCGTGAAATGTATATCATTATACATTTCATATTCTTATTCATTACAAAATTTCAAAATTTTAGATTATTAAATGAAAATTTTATTGTTTTATTGCATTGAAGGATGTTTAAAATCAGATAAAATAAGTAAATGCTATTTAATTAATATGAGCATGAAATGGCACTAAAAAGAAACCTCGCATGCTATTAAAATCTAAATGCTCATTATCTTATGCTATGTTGTAATACTACGTAATTTTCAAAGAACATGAATCGATTTCAATTACACATGATTTTAAGTCTTATCTTTTTCTCATATAAATGCTAAAACATACTTATATTCATGGTTTAAATTAATATAATGAAGTATTTCCAAACATATATTTAAATATTACCTTAAGAGTCCAAATAGATTTTTCATATGTTTTTCTAATTTTACAAAGAGTTTTTAAATGATTACCAAACAATTTTCTAAACATTCATAATTTCATATGCATCCATACATCATTAAAAGAAAAAGAGATCACATTCATTCTTTAAATTTAATACTTAATAGTGACGAATAAGTTTTTTGTGAAAGTGAATCAATTCCATTTATAAATTTCAGCCTAGAGAATAAAGTGCGATTTATACAGAATTGCATGATATTTGAATCTAAATTATCTTTCTTGCCATGCTTTTTTAAGAAAAATGTTTTAATATTCTTAGCCATAAGAAAGCCATAAGAAACCTAGAATTATACACACGTGGAATTTCTGCAAAACACTATTCAACTGCTAACTTTTGTTGATGATATCGATGCCAGTAGACGAACTATATAGTCTGTTGTCGAGGCTTTTGTTTCGATTGATAATGCAATAGGTAAAATATAACTAACCTTTACTGAAGATAAAACTAAATTAATGATTACAATAAATAAAACTATAGATACGTCCGCTCTGATGATTAATAATTATAAGTTCAAGATTGTAATACAATTTAAATATCCCAGCCCAATGATGTCAAGTTATAATGAAATAAAAAGCTAAATAAAAAACAGACTATCCATGATTAATAATGTTTCTGTGGCTTTAGAAACCAAATAATATCAAAATTAATCAGCAAAAAAACAAAAACAAAAAATCTACATAAAATGTAATAAGACATGTTGCCCTCTACGAGAGTGAATGCTGGACATTTAACAAAGAAGAAGCGAACATGCAGTAGATTTTTGAAAGAAAAATCTCAAAGATCCCCGGACCAATAAAACAAAATAACGTGAGGAAAATTATATATAATCATGAAATTTATATAAACGATGAACCAGACATTGTCAAGACAGTAAAAGCAACTCGTATTAGATGGCTGGGTCATGTATCTAGATCTGATGTTGCATTTCCAACTTTAAAAAACATTTTCAAGAATAGAGGGAAAGCAACGACGTCGAAGACTACCCTCTAGATGAGGCTATTGTGCCGTACAGCATTAGATAGAAAAAATTTGGAGAGAGAACTCTGATCTGTAATATGCTGTAGCAGTTGGAAAGAAAAGGAGGAAGTTGTAACATACTTGCTTTCATTCTATTAAGTTAGAGTAACCAAATATTTCAAAATATGCATTTAAAGATTTCTTAAAGAATGCACAAAAATCCTTCAAATATTTCCTTGGTCCCACTACTGATTTCTTAATGATTACTAAAATTCAAATTATGAAATTAGTTCAAATAATTCATAATTTCGTATACATTCAAAAACTTTTCATAGCAAGAAAGATCTCATTTTTTTTTAATTTGACGCCTTATAGTAACAACATTTTTATTTGATGATTTTTTATGAACTTAAATCTATTCCTTTAGCATATTTCTCCTTCAAAAATAAGAATTTTATATAGAATTACCTGATATTTGACTCTCGAGTGTTTTTCTCGCCAGTTTTTTTTTCAGGTAAATGTTACAATAAATTTATCTTTAAGCTTTAAGATAAATGGAACGAAAGCATTTATTTAAAAAAATTTTAAGGAATCCAAACAAATCCTTCAATCTTGTTTCTTCATCCTACTGTTCATTTCTGCTTAATCACCAAATAGTGCCCTAAACTTGTTAAAAAAGTAAATCCCAATACTTCCTATATTGATCTTTATAGGAGATCGTATAATTAGATACACGAATTATATTTCCTCAAATCAATTCTATTGGGCCACAAGACACTGAATAAAGTATAATGTAAATGAGTTCTAGTTTACAACTTTAATTATTGTAAAGTAGGATGACTAGATTAAGCTTATAGGAAATCAAATTACATGCCGTAGTTTAGTGAATTTTCTATACTACAGTACGACGCTACATTAATAGCAACTGCATTTATTTGTAATTGTAATATCTAAAATACTTACGCATCCAATGAATATTCTTGTTTTCTATTTTTAGGCTTCACTATATTCACTATACTTAAACGATTCTAGCCAAAATGGATTAACTTCTAAAATCGATTAAAAAAACCATTTTGAATGCTTAAAATAATCATCAATATTTCCACAAATGCATTCTTTTATAAAAAGTGCCAGTAATATTTCATGATTAATTAGACAGACGTCACATTCAGGAACGAATCTCGTTATTTACAACTACTGTCAGGTTACTGAATCAGTACCCTATTCTTGTAATTTCCAAGCCACATGAATTAATTTCACATGAATAACAAATACAAGATTTCTCTATCAACAGATTACAAAATAGTTAAAATATTTTGAAGTTGAAAAAGTTTTAGTTGAATAGTTGAAATATACTGAACCGACCTATCAATCTTATTGAAAGCATTGACTGCCGCAAATTTTTCCAAAATGGGTATAAAAAAGCAGTAGTATGAAAACATAACAAGGAATTAAATATTTCTTTCAAAAAAAGATCAGTGTGATTTTTCTATTGAAAATACTTCCACCAGATATTCAAGATTGAATGTATGGAAATTATACGAATACTTAAAACCGCAACTTTTGATTTTGTAACTCAAAAAAAATTACATATAGAATCTCAAAAAACGCAATTCAAGTGAAATTTTTCATAATGTAAAGAGTGTATTTATTACATTGGGATCTGTAATAAGTACTCTATGAATGTCACAAATTCTATATTCGTTATTTTAATTGATAAATATTCATAATTCATGATTGCATTAATCATCAGAAGATTTTGATTAGAATCAAACAAAATTCATACTTGTCAATTTCATACATTATTTCTAAAATACATGTGCGATTTTCTCAAATTATGGTGAAAGCAAATTTTTATCTTAATAAAAGAAACCGAAATTTGAACAAACAGAAGTCATATTCAATTTTTAAAATCTGTTTTTAAATTCATGAAACGTCAAAAAAATGGGTAAACCAATTCACAAATTCAAAAACTGAGCTTTCGCAACTTTATATGAGAGATGTGAAAGATATTTATGAAAGATGTACAAAATTGTCGATGCATAAAATATTGAAGCATTAAGTCAACAATGTATGCAGAGAAATGCGTCATGTTAACATTCACTAAAATCTGCATGAAATTGCTTCTTGAAAATGAACTGGATTTTATTGTGGCGCAGTTCAACAAGACACTACTGAATGCAACTTCCAATAAGCCATATTTTCTGGTCTTCACAGCTAAACTCAGTGAATACCAATGAAGTTTTGAGCTCAGAGAATGTTCATAAAAATATTCATAGAATTTTCAAAAGCCAAAGAAATTTCAAAAGGTAAAATGCGAGACAAAACGAAGCAAAATATGTCTACTTCAAGGTTTGCATAGAAAATAAGAACGTTTCCATGATTTAAAATATAAATATACATAACACTTAAGAAAAAAGATGAAAAGTTTCGTTGTAGATTTCTGACAGAGATGGTTTTTAACATGAGAATTTTGAAAAAGCTTATGCATCATTAGAATATTCCATAGAATGCGCTTTAAGGCTTTTCTCTGTTTCTCTCTCTGCTGTTAAGAAGTAAATATTTCTATATTATTTCTTAATCCCTTATTTTACTTTTTAGTTAATCAAAATTTTTTAGAAAAAATAGAACTCTTCAAAACGAAATGAATTATTTACAGACAACATTTTCAATAAATATTTTATTGTTATATATCACGGCCTTTATGGTGAAACTTTTTAGTTGTAAATTATTATATTTTAAAGAATACTTAATAAATTAAGTGCATTATTAATATTATAAATTTATTAATCTTAAGTTTTATTTATTACAAGCTAGTACAATTAGAATATTTAGTCTACCACTTTCCAATTAAAAATCATTGGTTTGATAGTTTTTGTTCAGTTTTTAAAAAATTAAAAGCACAATTTGCAAGTTGAAATACTTGGGTGTATGCTTGTGTATGTGCGAGTGCACGTGTATGTGTGATACAAACAAATGCAATAATTGAGACACAATGAATAATTAAATGAACATCTAAAATTTGAAACTAAATTTCTTTAATTTTTAAAATTTTTATAAAATTTCATAAATTTAAACATAAAAATTATTCATGTTTAAAAATCATTTATTCATTAAATAACGTATAAACACTATTTGCACAAATGCATAAATGAATTAGGTGACAATAAATAATCGAAAAATAAACATTTTATATCTTCTAAAATAGTTTTATTGAACCAAATATGACTCATTTCACACATTTTACCACACATTGCTCTAAAATATCACTTTAAAATTTTTCTTCAAACATCAGTTTTAAGCGGATGTTACACAAATACAATAAAATTTCAGTTATCTAAATTCTAGAGAGTGTTAGCCATGTAATAACAGTAAAAATAATGATTTTTGATGAATTTATGTCATTTTATTTGACATTAAATAGTATATACTGACATACTAACTGACTTTTTACAACACACTTCTTTTAAAATTCAAAAAACATTCGAAAACGATCCAAAGAAAAGCAATTAATAAGAAGTGACTTTAGAATGGCTAACTTTTCACGAAAAAAAACAAACAAGTTAGATGAAAAAAATTGGGTATTAATATTATATTCTTAAAAAATGTTAACATATAGAAAAGCATGCATAACAAAAAAAAATTGTAGAAACCGCAATCTGACCTCCTCTGTATATCATACCATGAAATTGCTAAATACTTTTTAAACAAAGGAAGCACATCTGAATAACCGAGAAAGTAAAAGTAAAAGCAACAAATTCCACAATACGGATTTCTCAATGGTAGGAGGTCGAGGTATTTTGCATCTGAAGCCTAAAAACCCTGACTCGGATATGATCTAAATACTGTGTCAACACTGACAAGATAAGGAATTCCCACAAAATAAAGAACACGGGGCAACCAAAAGATGTTCCTTTTAATTTTTAAAATGCTACGCGATTCGAAAGGTTGAATAAATACTCTGCTGAATAATGTATCAGAGAAAGTCGTTAGAATTCGTTTTTATCAAAATTTCTCTTCATTTTGTGAAAAAGTAAGTTAATAGAGAGAAGAATGCAAATCCAACGTTTTTGAAATGCTTTTCAAAGGGAACTAGGAATTGATGCTCAGCTTTTACTGTTATGAACGTGACCTGGTTCCATTGAAATTCTACTATTTTTCCCCCTCTTCGTGCTCGCGAGCAAAAGATGGTTTGTTTTTTTTCAGCCTCTCCACTCATTCGAATTTTTTTTTCTGCGCTGATATGGTCCATTATTTTTTAATGTGTTCATTTTCATCACTTTATAGTCAATATTTTTTATCAAAAACTTCCACGAACTGAATTTCATAAATACAAAATTTTCTCCTGAAATGGATTTCCTGAAATCACTGGTTTTCTTTATGATCAAAGCGTTCCTAAGGCTGCTTTTCGTAAAATAGAAATATTTGCATTTCAGTCCATCTATCGGATGAAAAAAAATTGGGCCTGATCAGGACAAAAAAAACCTGGATGCTCAAGCGAATAAAAACATCTTTTTTAAAAAAATCAGCTGCTATTTAAAAAAGCATTCACATTTGATAAAATAATATAGGCTGGTGCACACATCATACACGTAAGCTTCACTTTTTATTTAAATTCATGAGCTTCGCATGCAAATAATTTTCTGCATTAAATAAGTAAGATATGCAGAAGTTTACATCAGAATTTCTATGAAATATTCCATATTCATCTTTCTCAAAAAATAAATTTTCCTTACCAAATGGCAAAATATATTTTTTATCTTTGATATATCATGCATTTAAATATTAAATTATTTTAAATTACTGGCTGTATTATTGAGAAATGATCAACAATATTTGTTAATACAAGGACATCGGATAGGAAACAAATTTGACAGCAAAAATATGATGTTATCTGCGATCATTTTTTTTCTTCATATTATTAAAAACCATGTATCAAATTCCCAGATCAAAAACGGAAAATATTGCAAACTAATTTATTATGGCTGTTGAAAGTTATTAGTAGATTCATGAGCCCTCCGCTCAAAACAAACTATTCATTCAAGATAAGACAATTTCTGTCATCGTTTTACAACTAATATTTTAGATTAATTCTTCCTTAACTGAATTAAATTGATTGAAAATGAAAAACATTGAAGCTAAACCATTTTTCTACTAACTAAAATTAATATATTAATTTTCAGCAAAATATATTTACTAGATGCATGTAACAGTGATTTAAAAATTTCTATCAAAAATGTACGGAAATATAATGAGCTTAAAAAGCTGAATGCATAAAATTATTCTGAGAAGAAAGCGTAATTATTGTGCTATATTACTCATTTAATATAGTGTGCAATTCCATACTTGAATTTGTTTGATTAATAGACCCCCTATTCAAAAATAAATTGCTCTATTTTTATTTAATTTTACCAAGAGTAAGCTCATTGTCTAATAGAAACATTAAGCATTATAAAATAAATTATAGGACATTTGAAACCATCTAAATATTGTATCACATTAGAATACAATAACAAAGGAAAAAATGAGACAATGAGTAATTAACATAATGCTAATTGTAGCAACCAAGACAAACGATTAATTACAGCAACTCACTCATTTGAATATGAGAGCAAATGTGGGGGAAAATAACTAAATGATATTCACTACAAAAAAACTAATTAAAAAACATCCCAAATAAAGTAACACTTTAAAAGACCTGCATATATTGACATCGCTTAATTCGAAAGTTAATAATAATATTCTTACCTCATGTCAAATGTAAAAGAAGGCGAAAACAACTTATTTGAAACAAATAAGATTAAAGGAACCAAAGCCGAATACTATCATGATTTGGGGATAATCTAAACTTTGAAGAAACACACCCAAAATACTAGTTGTAAAACAAGTATGTTGATAGTTTTAAGCAACATATTCTACAGAGAGAATGAAATGTACAACATATTTTACAGAGAGAATAAAATGTACAACATATTGTTCATTTTATTCTCTCTTTGGTTTGTTTCATTATACTTTAAACATCGTATAATTTTCCTTTCTGAGGAATTTGTATTGATTTTTTTTTTACATATTCATACCAACACCAACACAAAAAAAGGAGAGTGAAGTTTTTCAAAAAAAGATATCTCCATGAAAAATTGAAATAGCGATTTAGTTCATTCTTTCAATACTTTCTCCTTATTTCCAGTGTATATTCTACTACCATTTGTATACTATGTTCCAATCGTTGCTTCTTATCCCTCTAAGGAATATGCATATTTCCCGAACGAAGCAAGCATCGACAAAGTATAAATTTTAGAAAATCTCCCAATACCCTAGAAACACATAAGCTTGTCTCAGTCACCCTTTGGTAATCAATAGCGAAACCCATGATGAAATGTTGCTCAGAAATGGGAAAATGCCTCGTCCCTTGATGGCCAAGGGTTTAATAGGAGGTTCCTTTACAGAAAATGACAGACGGATGAGATTTTCTTGCCTTCCTTAAATGAATGGGAACCCGACTAATACCTGTTCTTCGGAATAAAATACGATTCTACAAGTTCCTTTTACGCTCTCTGCAGCCTTTTCCGTAAGTAATATTTACGATGAATTGATGTTCCGATAATGGTGAATGCCATTGGCAAATGGTGATGTAAATGTTCGCCATTTGCTGCAAACATAAGAAACTTGCAGAAGTCATTTATTCTTGCGTTGCCTTGAATGTAAGTTCTCTTTGCATTGTGTTTGTTTTAACAAAAGGGTTAATTCAGGCTATTTTAGCCAGTCCGATGTACGATTAGTCTCTTAGGATTTGAAAAGAATTTCTTTTATATTTGTAGCGATGGAATTTTTAGTCGAATTTAGGCTCATTTCCTAATTTGTTACGGTTTCTAAAATCTGAAGATATATACACTGTAGGTGACAATACAGTTATTATTATTCTTTTATATGATAACTTTATAAATCTATTTTATATTTTGAGAAATTAATATTCATATATTCAATTAATATAATTAAGTTTTTATTCCATATGATTGGTACTACAGAAATTGAATTTAAAAAATTTATTTTAAGATCTCATAAGCTTAATAATGATCAATTAGAAACTAAATATCAAAAAATAGGGGGAAAATTAAATAATAAATGAAGTAGTCTTTGAAAGTGGTCTTTTGAAAAACAAACTATCATTTATAGATCTTTAAATCACAGACAAAAATAAAATTACTTTGTGTATTAATATTTACAGAAGTTTTCTTCTTACCATGGCACATCCTACAAAAATTAATTTTGAAAATTTTTTTACAAAAATTAATTTTAGAGCAATGTGTGGTAAAATGTGTGATATGAGTCATATAAAAAATTAATTTTTGAAATTTGAATAAATTTGGCTTAGAGTACTGAAAGGTCCCCTGCTATTCTAAAGATTTTAACAAACTTTTATACCATCCTCAGCCTAATTAGTCCATTTAAGGATACAAGAAGGAAAATTCGTATTATTATGGTTTATCTTGCTTAAAATTTTTCCTAAATAGTAAATTTCGAATATAATTACATAATAAAAACTTTTGTTGCTACAAACACTTTTACAAATTCCGATCTCGCGAGGAATAAAAAATAAAAATAGCATATTGTAATCACTGTCTTTTATATTTATTGATATCACAGCGTGATTTAATTTGTGTGATTTTTTTTACGGTTTTCCAGAGAAGTTTGGAAAAATCTTTAAAAAATTTCTTGAAATATTTAAATTTGTCAACAGAATGTTCTGTAAAGAAATTATATCTTTACTTGAGAAAGCTTGTTTTTGCTGTCAAATCTCCAATAAAAAATGAATGGTTAAAAAAAATAAGAAACTTCCGTCCCTCTCCGAAAGACAATTTATGCAGTTGTTCATCCAGTATATAAAATCAATGAACTCATACAAGATGCCTATTAATTAGAATTAAATTCAAGAGTTTCCTACATGCAGTTAACTGAATTTCCATTTTCAAAATTTTAAATGTTGGCAATTTTTTTTTTTAATTTGATTATTTCTAATATCTACATATACATTAGATTTAAAAGAAGCATCGAGTTTTTGGGTTATTTTCATAAATTTCTATGAATTTTATCTTCATAAATTATTTCCCTGACATTCAAGTATAAATATAAGTGAATCATCTAACAATAATAAAGCAAATCAATCAATCCAAACTAAAATATAAATAATAAATTTTTGCAAACAAGTTTATTTTATTGAATCTTTCATCATTTTACAAGAAATACAGTAAACTAGTAGGTAAATATCAAAAGAAGGAATCCTCTTACGAGAAATAATGTCATGGTAATTAAATTTCTCTAAAACCTTATAACATTTTAAATACTTCAATTTTGCTTAAAATTTTTTAATCTACAAGTGTATGCTTTACGTTAGCAAGATTTGTTGCATAAGAACTATCAATAAAAATCAGATGCAACTGTGATAAAAAGACTTCACCTTGAATAAACAATTTTATAAGCGTAGAAATGATTTCAAAAACATTTACTCACATGCAACGAGTCAAAGTAAACAAAACGCTTGAAAAACTAAAACTAAAAATATGTAGAAATAAATAAGTATAAAACTGCCATTAAATATACTATTAAAACCCCATTCATCAGGAACCACTATCACATTTTAAAAAGTCACATTGAGGTCACATAAGTTCCAGAAATAAATCTCGGGCATTAAAATAAAGCTCTTCTCTTAACACAAACTTCACAAAGAAACAAAAGAAAGCTCTCCTTTCATTTCCACAATGTCTTTTTCCTTCTTTTGAAAGGAAATGGGATTACACCCTGAATAATTATGTCCATCCATAAAGCGGAATTAACATTTAAATTGTGCTGTTTGCACAGAATGTGTTGCGCATATTAAATAAGCTTCAATAACAGAGCTCCCATTTGTAAGTATTCATTATACATGCAATTAACACTCCAGAGCAACACATCCTTCTATCTCCTTTTATGAAAACTGAAGACGGGGTTATTAGTATGACAAAGTCTAAATGTGCCTTTATAGAATTTCCTTCTTGACACTTTTGAAAGATTTATGCTTTAAGGCTCCAAGTAAGTTTATAAAATTTGATGAAGAGGACTTATAAAAGATAAGATAAGGCTTCAAGGAAATTTGTCCTGTATATTCAGTTGCCTCTTCATTTTCCTTAAAGTAGTTATGCATTGATTCATGTATGCTACAACGTTTCTACAAGTTATTAACAAACTTATTATATTCAAGTAAAGTTATTTAAAGAAGTCAGGTAAAGCAGTCATCCATATTTTATTCTGAGGTTCAAAAGAAAGCTGGTTCACATGTATGTTAATACTGAAAATTATTCCAGTATTGCATTAGAAGTTACAAATACCAATGTTCACTCACTTTCCTAAAATGTTGAAAAACTTGGATAATTCGAGTAACTAACGCCATACTTTTTCTATGCCCCAAAGAAATACGATCTTTTTTTTTGTATCAACAATGAATAATAGTATCTATTTCACACTATTTTTCTTCTATTAATGAACATTTCGAAATAGATTAGGTGTATTAATACTTAATATTGTATTTCTTATTCAAATAACATAACGGAAAGTATTGAAACAAAACAGAGCAAGTTGATGGAATTAAGAGATCAAATTATCCAGAAAATTGAACATATACTGTGGAGGAAAATGTGATGCGAGTAAAAAGAAATTGCACAAGGTTCAAAACATGATATGCATGTAATACCGGTAATATCTCATACTTTAAGAAATATAAACTTTTTGGATCTATGGAAAACAAAACATTTTTATAAATTTCTATTACTATAAAATTTAACTATTATTTTGAATTAATCTATTCATAAAAAATATTCCTTTTAAGGAGTATTTCTCGTATAATAGTTTCTTTCATATAATAGGTTTATTTAAAAAAGCATGTTTCTAATATAAATGAAAGATGCCAACATACAAAATTAGAGAGAAAGAAGGAGATGCTTAAATATACAAACAAAATCCTATTAGGAATTCTAAAGATAGATACATAAGAAGCCTTAGATAAGAAATGTTAAATAAAAATTTTCATCTATTGTTGGATAAAAGAATAGTAACTTCCCTCCGATTTCTTTGATGTGCTCAAGTATCAGGCATTAATTGATACTATAGTTTCTAATTATGATGAATTGTTCTTAAAATCTCATTTTCCTACACTTTTTTTGCAGAAATTAAACTAACTAATAAAAATATGATTGCGGGAAACAAAAAGAAATATATAAAATTTACTTGAAGTTTAACGAGATTTAGATCAGTAAAAAAGCTTGCCTAGATTTTAAGGAACATCAAATTACTCAGATATCAAAAATATATCACCTACAGTTTCTTAATTAACACATTGAGAATTACTGTATCAAAAATTATATTCATTTGGATACAAATAACGTTAAAAGTGTTGAAAATTCAATTGATTTAAAATGTGGGTGTAAGTGAATTAGAAATCAAATTTGATAGAAATTATAAAAAACACAGCATGTAGTTAATTTTCAAAAGAAAGATGTAAATCAAAAGAAATTAATATAGTTCTTTATATTTCGAGGTAAAATAAGAAAAAATGAAATGATTTAGTTTAAAATAGGTTATGCATTTTGCACATTTGAAGAAATACCTGCAGCTCAAATAATGGATACTAAAAATTGCACCTGCAACGTTTTAAAAAGCTTGTGCAAGCGCGAAATCGGATATTATATAATTCGAAAACATGAAAAACATTTTAAAAGAAAATGAATGAATTCAATGACGTAGAGGCAATTGTTCATAAAAGATAATTCAGTTTAACTCTAGAACTGAATCAACAACGCATGAAACGCTCTAGCAAAAGTGCCGGATGGTGAAAAAAAAAAAGAAAAAAAAAGTTAAGCCTTATAAATTATATTTTCCGTAACACTTCCCAACTACTTGTTACGTAGAAAGAATAAAAAATAAGTTGGAACCAGAGAAAGATAAATATGGTGTTTTAGAGTGTTTTTCCCTTCAAAAGTTACTTCTGAAGTCATTAAACATATTTCCTAGACTTTATTCTTTTTTTTTTTACTTAATCTTTTACATGTTTGCATTACTGAATAAAGCTAAAATAAATGAACCATGATCAGTTAAGTATAGGAATTTGACACAAGCAAGACTACTTTTTGTCAACATTACGCAAAAGACTATAATTTCAAAACTCGCTACAGCTCTAGTCTTCACGGCATTTAAGCATTTGCATTTACCATTGCGGTACATAAAATTTTTGCTTCCAAATTATCTATCTACGATTTTGAAAAAAATGTGAAAAGTTTCTTTATGCAATAAATCAACACGCTTAAGATATACGAGCACTTAAACTTTGTTTACTGTTTACCTAAGATGTCGATTTTTATATTTTTGCTTCATTGGATAGAATAGGCTTCTAGATTCTAAATTTGCATGAATTTCTTTTCTCATTATATCATAGAATAAAAACAAACACTTAATAAAATTATTTTATATGACAACTTAGTTACACATTTATTATAACTATACGTATTTAAAATCAATTAGTTTATTTAAGTTTGTTGGAATTTTATGTCATCGACAAACTCAATGTTAAAAATCCGCCATCGAACTGAATGTTTTTTATATGGTGCTAAAATGTTAATTTAATTTCCACCTGCAAGATGTGCAGGTGGCGAATTAAATAGTGTTGTGCATTTAGTTTGCGTCATGTAATCTTGATTTGACTGTATTATGACAAAATATTTGATAAATTTAAGTGATATTTATAGGCCAAGTATTTACGTGATAAATCTTTTTCTTTCATCGAGCCTTTCAAGTAAAACATTTGGAACTTTTACCATTTTAGTTAGTCACACGTTTCCAGTGCGATTGACGAGTCACTTCTGAGTATTAAATCAGAGATTTCTTTTCTATATCATACCAAAACAGGGCTATTTCCCCATTCTGAAATTATAATAAATCGCACAATGAGATGCAGCTTTTATGGGTATTTTGTACCTCTTCATGGCCATCTTCTAAAATAAGTATCGACTGGGTTTCCTAAAATCTGAGAAATTTAACAAATCTTATATTTTAAAATAGTATTAAGATCTTATAATGACTAAAAAATTATATCTACAATAAAATATATTTAACTCTAAATGTATTAACTACACTTCTTAACAAAAATATCAAACCTAAAACCATTACACATATTGCTATTTCTACTTTGTAAATATACATGTATTTTATCATATCCACTTATTATGCATTTTAAAATGCTTCAGCACTTTAATACTTTAAAATGTTCAGTATTTCTAATACTTTAAATTGTTCACTTTACTTTGTAATTGATGTGGCAGTATGAATTTAATTCTCATCAAGTTAATGAAAAGAGATAAAGTCCGTTCTTCTAAAATAAACTTTTTGCCTAAATTCAATTTAAATTTTGGACCATGCTTGAATCAGCAATGAGAGTAATAAAGAAAATTAAATCTTTCAGTTATTTTCTCAATTATCAATTAAAAGTTGTGTCAATTTATATGGAGTAGAGTGAGTTCAAATATGAGATTTCAAATAATAAAATAGATAAAAATAAGTTGTAAGTTTTGAAGCTAAATTATAACTTGTAATAGAATTAATTTCAAATGTAGATCTACATAACATAAGTAATAAGTTTAATAATCATTGAATGTTAACACTCAACACATTTAAAATTTCATAATTTCATATTACTAATGTTTTGATGAAGGTTTCATTGAGGCCTCTTAAGGTAATAGTTCTTTATATGAATACTTATTTTGACTTTTTTTTCAATCTTCTCAGCCTTATTTTACTTAAATACAAAACCATTTAAGATTTAAGGGAGCTTTGGATTAAAATTCCCTTATTAAATTTGAAACTGGAAATTAAGAAGGTGCGATTCCTAGTTTCATAGAAAAAAATCATATTTTTAAGTATTTTAAGCAATTAAAATAGTGACTCATTATCGGAATTAACATGAAAAATAGTTGATTATATTTTGTCGTGCGTCATATATATGTAGGGCATCCACACTAATTTTGGACAAATAACTACTTTCTGCGCCTTGAGAAAATAAGTATATACTTTTATTTTACAAAAAGACCCTAAATGAGGTAAATAATTATATTTTCTGTTGTATGAATTAATAAATGTACGACTGTGAAAAATTAATAAATATGCATATTTACATAGTCTTTCTGTCCTATCAATCATGTTTAATAAAATATTGCTCATACATTGATATTTTAAAAAAATTTCCATATTTTTCCGGCAAAAATTTATCGAGTTAGGTAGTTCTGAAATTTACTGTTGTAAATCAATCAATTCCAATATCGAGGAAACGGAATTGACTGAGTGGTAATCTTTAATTCATCTGTTGAAATAGTCCAAGACAGTCTAAAATGACAATATTTGAAATTCACAAATCAGTTAGTTTTAAATTTCAAAAGAGTGGGGGTTATTTTTTCTTTTATAATGTTAGTATTGATTATTTGATTAATTAAGAATAACGTCATATAAATATTTAAACTTTGCCCATTTTCAGCGGTGCATTGACTGTCCCAAAAGATGCGAATTACATTTATTTGTGTCATTTAAAGCATTTCTCCTGATAGGTGTATATGCCCATCTCTAACAGTTCAGAAATTAGTTGCACCACAATTATAGTAGATACATTTTAAATAAAAAAAATGCAAAAAGAAATCAAACAATCATGAAAACTACTTTTTTTTCCTGTAAATGAATGGAAAATGTTTCATTCATAATTTTGCTGATTGTAAGAAAAGAAGGTAATTTTCAATCGCATTCATAAGCATAACCGATATTTCTGTTCACTTTCTCACATTTTCCACCAAAAAAATGGTGAATTCTGTATTCACCTGAAAGCCAACATGTGTTATCTTTTTTTTTTCCATCGCAATTCCTTTTTATGCTACATTTCCTTTCAGAGCAAGGTCTCAGTTTCAAAGAAATCCAACCTCACATTTTGGTGAAAAGAAGTGAAAGAGTGAAAAAAGGCATTTTTATTTACTTCAGCTGTAAAATTTTCGATTCGTCCAAATTTAAAATTTTGCGCGAAATGCCCAATGACCTATTCCGCATTTGAACATAAATGTGCATCTTTTTGATGCATTTTTTGAGTCCCCTTCTGTGAATGGAGGCAAGACTATATTTCCAGAAAAAATTGTGCATGATACCAGCTGAAAATAAATCCAACACCAAAGTTATTTTTTTTAGGATTCCAGATCAGAACTTTTCAGTATTTTCTAATAAAATACCATTGACTAGTAAAAAGAAAATAGTGTTCGACTAGAATTCAAGAAAATCATTCCAGCTGTAAAGAATAAAATCCAATGAAATGTATATGTTTAGAATAATTTTCATTTAAAAGTTATTAAAAAAATCTTTCATTTTAAATATTGCAAAAAAAGTTGGAAATAACTGACAAATTTCGATACATTGCAAGAAGCTGAGCTGCTATTTAGGTAAAACGTCACAAATATGTTCCTATAAATATATTTATTGGAAGTATTATCAGAAAAATTTACTAAAAAATGTCATACAGGAAAGATTTAATCTGAGAATATATTGTTAAGCAGTTACATATCAAGGATGAAGATGTAAATATAAACGTAAATAACTGATAATGATCCTTGGTTTTTTTTGTTTTTTGTTTGTTTTTGTTGTTTTAGATTAAATTCTAAAACCCAGACCAGATCAAGAATTTTAGACCCATTGAAATGCCTATAATTCTCGACTTTGTCACACAAACAGATAAAATTAATATTAACATAAAAAATTGAATAAGATGTATGGAATAAGAATCAAAAAATAAATGTTGAATTTATTTAAACATTTGTTGCTTAAAATGAATAAGTGATGAATTCAGAGAGATATATTCCAAAGATTGTATTTTTATCTACGTTTATTTCATTTTATTTTTTATTTAAAAAACAATTCATTTTCAGTGATCTTGAGAATCGTTTAAGAAAGCTTTCTTTGAAATAATTTCTCGCTGTTATATTCTTTTCCGCCTTTAGTAAGAAAACATTCTACATTTAATATCAATAAATCCTTAAGTGTCTTTTCTCAAGAATATTTTGATTTTAAACATTTCATGAATCAAATCTAATAACATCAAAATGAGGATAAAGTTTTGCAAATAACTTTTTACTTCCTAAATTTACAACACTCTAAATGAAATTTCTCAGTCAAATAATAATCTGCTATTTTATCTTAAATATAATAAGTTGGCCTTATCCCAGACGTCTAAATCAGTAACTTCTGTTTACATAACAACATATTGTTATTACAAATTAAAAGCAAAAACCTCGCTTATTAATTTTTTTCTAATTTTAGATTAGAGCTTTGCAATTTATTCACTTAACCTTCACGAATGATATACTCAATCAGACGGATAAATATTTAAATTCAGAGATATTAATTTCATAAATATTCTCTGAAAGATTTGATATCTTAAAGAGTATTTTTATGTGCATTTCTTGATGGTTATCTCTTTCATTCATTTGAAAACCGATATTACTTAATATTCCTATTTATTACTTAATATTCCTTAATTTCCTAACAAAAAAAATCAACTATTTCAATAATTTTGTAAAATATATATTACTTAGTTTAAAATAAATTTTGAAAGTTTAATTCGAGCGTAAGCAATCTCTGATGTAAATAAGTTTTAGATTTACATAACTGTCATGTAATTTTGGAACATAATTAGTCTTTAAGAAAGTGACTTGTTGGAGCAATTTAATTTTTATGACGTACCTTTTGTCTATAGTTATTCAAATATTTAATTAATTACTTTAATTTGTGCATAATATTCTTAATAAAACAATACTGAATTTTTCACCTAATCTATAATGTAATTTATGTTTACAATTATTCATCTTTAATACCCAATGCAATGAAATGCATATCTTCTAAGTATAAAACGATAGCAATAAGCCCTATACCAAGAATTGCATTATAAAGAGATAAGAAAACATTTTTAAAAAATCATCCAGTTTTTCTCTTTTATAAATATTTTAATAAAACAATGTTAAATTTTCTACTGAAATTACAATAGCATTTATCTACAGCATTTTTCTTCTTTGATATCCAGTGAAATAAAATCAACACCTGTCAAGTATAACGCAATAATAATACATCCTATTGCAAGACTTAGGGTTTTATGGCAGGTTTATGAGGAGATACGAGAAACGACAAATAATAGAAAGATATTACCAAGTAAACGTCAGGTATATTTCCTCGGGGTTGAGAACTAGTTTCTATAAAGCAAGGGTTATTACCTTAATTCTATGAATCATGGCAAACAAGAAAAAATCCAATCGTATCTGACAAGTTTCTTATCCTATTCATTAATTACTTATATGTCAGCAAAAGAGCTTCTATTAAGTGGCTGAATACTATGAGTTATGCGTGTTTCCTCTTTCACTGTGCTAATATTGCTATTGTTAGTGAATAAATCATCCAATAAATGTAACCATATATACCGCAGGATATATATACAAATTCCGTTTGGATATATAATTAAAATGCTTCTGAAGTTATAAAAACACATTTGTTGATTCTTCAGATTTGAATGAGTCTTCGTTTGTATTATTTTAAATGAGATTTCTTAAATCATAACTTTTCCCTCAGTAGGAAAAAAAATCAGTTATTTGTCGAAATATGAGAAAAAAATAATAAAAAGTTTTAAAATGTGGAATACATTTTTTATTAGTTTATTCATTATTTTGTATCAAGTGAGGTTTGCAAAGATTCTTTCATTGTTCTTACATGTACTCGGACAGAATAACTGTGAAAATCCCTTGTAAAATCAAAACCAATTAATTATCAACACTCAAAACTACTTAACGTGTTCACTTCATATAAATATAGTACAATCCTTCTCTACAATGTAATTCCACATACCATATCATCTAAACTATAAAAAATATCAATGATATATCTTTTATAGTTTAGATACCATATCCATATGATGACAAAATCAAAAATGCGCAAAACGCAGTTTGAGTGCCTAATCCTAATATATACAAGTTTTTCAATTTTTTCATTTATAAATACCATTTCACATGTTTAGTATTCTCCAAAAAATCTTATTACTTCTGCTTAGGTAAGAAGTAGATAATATTAGGCCTGATTTTCGATACATAATTCAGATTCTGTATAATGAACAAAAACATATACAGATTCACTTCAATACACACACAATATAATATTCAATTCTGTATTTCAGATAAACATTCAACAAAGCATATCATCTCAAACTGTCAAAGATATGTCACTTGATATGCTGTTGTCAATACCAAAAACAAAAAGTCAAGATTAACAAAAGGACGTAATAAAAAAAGACCCATACTGAATTCTTCCCCTATTTCAACTTTGTGTCTCCTTAACTGTATTATGCGGGAAAGAGGGGCTCCTCTATCCTAAAACAACAAAAGACTGCACAATCGAATAATCCTGCAGAACAATACCTATTTAATCTCAACTTCGAGCTACACGAACTCGTTTTCTGTTTGTTCTCATCCCCTATTCGAAAGAGTTGAGACACATGATCCAAAGGACGACAATATGATCGTTTTCCCAAAAAGCAAACACCATCCAGTCTAACTGAATCGTTTCAAACGGACTTTCCAATCCTCCAGAGCTTTATCGGGAACCATCGGCAGAGAGACATCAAACTCCCCTCTGCGGCCGATCCACGATTTATTTCACCGTAAAAATTGTCATTTTCCAAACTGAAATCAGTAGAAATTAACTTTAAATTGGAGAGTGCATGTTGCTGAAACTGTCTCGATGGAGAAGAATTGTTCAAATATGTAATTAGGGGATTTATTGTCGGATCTTCTATGTTATGTTATAAGCATGAATTCGAAACAAATGTAAAAACAAATTTCGAGAATTATTTCTGCAAAAAATTCTTTAAGAGAGAAGTATGTGTAAATATTGGCTAAAGTTTTAAAAATGTATATTGTAAATTTATATTTGATAAATCGATTGGAAATTAAAAAGAAATCGGCGATTTATTAATTTGAAATTATGGTAAAATAATAGCCAAATGTTATTTATGTGAAATTGAGATCTTATAAGTCGGTTGAGAAAATTATTTTTAAAAATTTTGTGTTATTTTAAGTGAGAACTTAATTATATGGAAATTATGAATAAATAATAATCAAATGTTTTTGAAGTATAAATTAAAAACTGAAATTCGATACGTCAGTTGAAAATTAATTTCAAAAAATATATTTTAAAGATATTTTTTAGAAATTTATTAAAAGGAAAGAATTGGGAAATATCCGCTTAATGTTATTAACCTTTTGCTCTCGAATGGTGCCTCACAGCATTCAAGACGTTGCTTTATTTTGACATTTTATGTATTTACTTTTAAATTTTAATTGCTCAAATGACCATAGAGTGGCAAATGTAGAGTAATTTTTCGGGTTAATTAAACTTTAAAAATTATAAATAATTTTATTTTTAGGAGCAATAAACAAGTCCTTGTATTAGGTAAATAATTATGCATCGAATTACTTTTCCGAGTTCAAAGGGTTAAAATAATTGGTTGGAAAAAATAATTATGTATTTTAATACAACTCCTCTATCTCTAAAACGAAATTCAGAATTCGCTCTTAATTATTTTAGAAATTTGACTGTTAAGTATTCGCAGCTAGAAATTTCAAATACTTTGAAATAATTATAAAAATAACTACACAGTCAACGATAGAAGTAAATACTTAGTTGTCACTCGATCAAACATAGTGGAACGCAATGAGCTTTCCATTAAATACCATTATATTAAATATTAGGAAATAATAAAATGTGTGAAATAATTTTATAACTAACCGTCTGGTTAAAATTTCTATTAAAAAATCTTCGAAAAAAGATAACCATAATCTACACTTTCTTTGTTAAATTGAATCGTTCATACAGGAAACCATTATGAGGAAAATCGATTTTACTTTTAATATTTCTTCATTTTACCTTCATCTCTCTAAATATTTTGTTTTCTTTATCACAAATATAGCAAACCAAATATGTTTGCTAAGCATAAATATTCATGGATCTCAGGGTAATAGCGTAACTAGTAATTTAGTCGTTTATTTTTTATACTTTGAACAATAACTGCAAAGCAAACGACCATTAAATTGTTCTAATTCATCCTGTTGCCTCGAGTGATATTTTTTCCTTCAAAACTTTCATCTGAAACTTATTTATGCTTCTGTTATTATATTTCTTTTATTTATTTTCTCCATTAATATTTTCTTTTATAATTATATTTTTTTCTTTCAAAGAGAAAGTAAGACACCGTTTTTATTCGATAAATTTAATATATTTATAAAGGTACATTATCGTAACAAATCAACCAATCAAAGAATTTCAAACAATGGCATTGCTTTATATACTTTGCATGTATGCTTCAAAAAGAGATAACTCCAGCCTGGTGGAATTTTAAATTATTTGTGTTATGTTGAAATGGGGAAAAACTCATTTATTTAGTACAAGAAAGATCTAGTGTGAGTCATTAGTTTTCAGGTTACTCGAAAAATGGAGCTGCCAAAGGGAGCTGCAGAAGTTACCTTTATTTTGTTACCCCTTCAGTGTTAAACAATCTTCACTAAGCACACTCGTACTCCCTCCCACTTAAAACTGCAAAATATAAATATGTAATGGAACTCCTCCGCAAATACATACATCCAAATGATATGTGGTTTTAGGGTGAATTAAACCAGACAATGCAACAGATGAGTCAGAAGGTATTGAGAAGGAATGTGGTAATTCAAAATTGTAATTTTCTGTTTGTAAAACGAAAATATAATACTAATTTTCAGCTTAATTTTTTAAATAAAATATTATCATTATTTAGTTTTGTGCGTTTATGTACGTGAATTATTTTCCTAGTAGATAAAATATTCATTCCGCAACAACAGAAAAGTAATTCTGACAATCACACATGGCATGTCGTCTAGAATATATATTTTTAAATTAAAATACTTTCCTAATTTGAAAGAAAAATAAAGGAAATTTGCTGAAAAATATGTTCACACAATTTATAAATTTGAATTTTCTTAACAATTTTTTGATAACTTGATTTTTTGATAACTTTGATAAAACTGGAGAGCTACTTCCTTTATGCAATACCCTGTAATTTCTTTCTAAAATGGTAGTTGTACTGTCAAGCAATTAGCTTTGATGCTATTTTCATACTTACTCCCCATCTTTATGCTTGAAATAATATATACTTTATATAGGGAGTACTTTGATACTAATATAAACATCTCAATTATCTAACAAAGTATATTCTTGTAATTGTTTTATCTTTATTAATGCATATTCTCTGAGGCAATTTTCTTTTGATATCTGTGAAGAATCGCATTCAGTATTATTTTTCTAAACGATACAACGTTATTTTTATTATAAAATTTAAAACTATTTCTAAGCACAGCACCAAAGCTTTAAGCAACCGTTATTAGATATTTCAAACCTTTTAAGCACGTTTACAGATTTAAATGAACAGTTTACGCACGAAATTCAAGTTGAGATCTCAGATATTTGCACTGATCAATATATGCACAAACAGAAAAGAGTGGTTTGTAATTGAAAATGAGATGGAGCAAAAAATCCTTGCATCGTTAAAATTAATCTGATAAGTGAGACAAAATTAACCAACCTTCGATGGAAACAAATTGAAGCTCAGAATAATTTCAGTTAGCACTGAATCAGAAAAAGTAAAAACTGATATTTTAACCCTAAGGGTAAGAAAGGCAATCGATCAAGATTGTAAGCATTTTTATATTTCTGCAGAAGTTTGAGCACAGAAAAAAATCATTTTTATCTGTCTTTGTAAATGACTCAGGACATTAATAATAATATTTATTCACTCAATCAATAGATTGATTTGATTAATTTCATCAAAAATTGAAGAAAATTATGGATTATCAATATTATTATTCATTTTATTAGCAAACAAAAGTTGGAAGGCAGAATTCACTTATATTCAACTTAAAATTAAAATCAACAATTTAATCTAATTTTTTTAAATTTTTGATAAAATTAAATTTTAAATAAATTTATAGATTATGGGAACTTTTTTTTTAATCTGGACAGACCTGGGTAATCTAGAATACCTGCTCAATTTAAATGAAGAATCCAGGCCGGATGATCACAATGAGATTAAAATTCACTTATTAATTGAATAAAATGATATTTATCATATTTTTTTCTGCATACAATTAAACTGCAAGCTTTGTTTCTGTTTATGTTAATTTATTGGGTATTAACCTCTGTAAAGAATTTATATAACACAGAACTTCTTTTCGTTAATAAGAAAATAAATTAAATAAATCCGTTTTTTAGACTAGGATGTTAGACTACGAATCAGATAACAGGTTAAGGAAAGTGTAATTTACTTGGAAGAAAGTTCACAGAGTTGTTCTTACGGCGTAAAAGATAAATGAAAAAATTTACCAGGACAATCAGAAAAGTAGGAAAATTGCTCTCTGGAGACTTAGCTTCTTTAGAAACAAGAGATGTTAGCCCTGGTTCAGAAACCTTTTCTTTTCTTTCTTTAAAGAGGCTAATTACTAGATATCAAGACTTCTGGTAGCTTGCGAGAGCCAATGATAGTTATTTGATATATTGCCATTTGCTCTTAAATAATGATATCAACAATTTTCTGATATCTTATTTTCATAAGAGTAGAAAGAAAAATGCAAAATAAGTTGATACAAATGAAGTATTTATTAGTTTTTTAGACAAGAATGTAAATTAAAATACTGTGAATAAGCAAGAAATAAACATTTTTCAATAAATAAGTAACCGTAATTAAGATTAATGAGAGAAAACAAAAATTTATTAATAATACAAAGGTTTAAGATAAGTTACATAATCAAGTATTGCAGGAAAATTTTAAAAAATCTCCATTTTGATATTTTGTGTGTACTCATCCATCATACAGCAAAAGTTTTTAACTGCATCGTAAGCGCCAATGCTCATTAATAAAAATATTGCACAATTTTAATTAGATTTCAGAAAAGTAAAGATTGTAAAAGTTATTAAACTCTCTTTAAAATATTTTTGTTGCTTTAAAAAAAAAGAGAAAATCTGAGTCAGTTACAAAAATATTGAAAAATAACTATTGTAAACAACGTAAATGAAAGTTTTAAAATATACGATAAATAAAAACATTTCATGATTTTTAATAGTATTTATTTTTTTATTCTTTACGATCAAAATCCAGTTATTTATTTGAATTCATTTATGATGTTTCTCATTTATTTATTGAGAAGAAAATTGCCCTAAATTTAGTTTTGCATGCAAATCTTAGTGAGCTTAAAAATACTTACTAATAAATAATTAATAATACGGTAAATATAAAGAAAATGATTAAAGAAACGCAAAAAGTGAGTTGTAAATCTGAAATATCGTAAAAAATGTAACTTCAATATTTTTAAATATGAATAAAACATTATAAAGCATTTAACTGACATAAAAATTCTGAAAATGAAATCTTAATTTGCAAGCTTGCAGTTCCTTACCAGAATTCAATTAAATTCGATGACTGAAAATATGATTACTTTATACAGAAATAAAACTATTGTTATTATTCCTGACATTAAACTATTTAATGTACAACTGACATTAAAACTAAAATCTAAGGCATATTTCAAAAGTCAGTTTTTTATTATTTTTAAATTCTTTCATTCTCAACATTCGATAATTAAATGAGAGAAGAAACAGCGTAACAAAGTATTATTTTTAAGTTATTAATATGCATTGTCAAATTTATTCATATTGAGATCGACACAGTAAAGAAGTAAAATCGCAAAAAACTGTTTGTGTACTTACTCGAATGCATTCATTATTAAAAGTCAAGATTCATCTATTGTACACTTACCTAAAAAGAAATGAGAAATATTATCAGCAAAAATTGAAAAATAAAAAAATAAAAAGGTATATCACAAACATAATATTTCACATAACACGTATTTTCTAACCATTTCACCAAAAACATTTTTTAAATCAACTATTTTTAATATAAAGAGTTATGCAAAATATTTTTAAACTAAAATATTTTTTAGAAGAATTTGACATTTATTTTACTATTAGATCCTTAGGGAATCAAGAAACAGAATTTCTAATTTAGAATTAAAAACAGATTTTTCTAATGAAGAATGGAAAATATATTCTTTAATAAAAAAAATGAAAACATATACTATAATGTACTTATGAAATTAATAACAGAATTTTTTTTAAAAAAATTGTTGCAAATATGACGCAGAAAAGTCTTAAAAAATTTATTATAAATAGTTAATAGGAAGAAATATGGGAAAGCAAATATAAAATATTGAAAAATATATTTGAGAGAATATTGAGAAATCTGCAAGTTCACTTTTCTTTCAAAAATCATTACAAACTTAAATAATTTAATTCGGTAAAGTTTTACTTTGCAACTATTGATTACAAATAGTTGTATAAAACTTCTATAATAAATGGCATTTCTTTTGTGTTTTCCTTTTGTAATAATATGTTATTTTTCTATAATATAAAATTATTTAATACATTCTGACTATGGAATCCTTTTTCAACCTGATTTTAATACCGATTACAACCAGTCATAAGATCGTATTTAAACAACAAATATTAGTTACTTTTTCCTTTTAATAGTGCTTTCAAATGCACCAAATTTTTTATTCTTGTATTACTATCGAAATTACCAACTTTTTATTCTTGTAATGCTTTTGAATGCACCAACGTTTTATTCTTGTAGGATTAAATCGGCATATTAAAAGTAATAAATGACTTTCGATCAAAGACTTTCGGAAGCAAGTTCCATAATCAACTTCAGTAAAGAGTTTTCATTATAAAATTCTTGACTGAACTGAAATCTATTTACTCGTAAAATATTTTCAATACTAGACTGAGAAAACGAATTTCGCATTGTATCTATATTTAAATATACAACAGAACATTCAACAAGTAATATACAGTAATAACTCTGAAGATGCTAATTACTTTTTTAAAGTAATATGTATTTTTTTATTTCGTGTTATCGTGACCTTCTTTTGTACAGTTAAATATTAAAGGAAAGCTAATATGTCACGAACTTATGTCCAGACCAATAACTTATTTAATAGAATTTATTTTATAGATGCACCTACTTATATCTCTTTCGAAACGTAATAATTCTCAACTTGTTTTTATTAAATTAAAGTTTCGTTTTGTTTATGCTTGGAAATTAAATAAATAAATTTCAAATTGTTTTTTGATGAACTGGTTTAACACTATAATCTCCAACCCAACACCATACCAACATGAGATCTGAAGATCCTAGTTTAATATGCAAAGTAGTTGTTAGCAAAATTAGGACTCAAGTGCTTTATTAAAGCACAGCCGTATCAGACAACAGACCCTAATAGACAATACAATTATGTATAGAATTACATCTACGTAAATTAATAAAATATTATAATTAGGTAAATAAAAAACTAAAAGAAATCTCTTAACTTTTTCGTTCGCAAAAGTAACGATTCCAAAAGATGATTCAAAAGTAAAGAGAGAATCCTTTTGTTCAATAATGCCTAATACAATATTTATTGTTAATAGCTTGTCTTTCTTTTAAACATATCTAGTCCGGATGGGAATTGCCTCGAAAGCACAGAATTCCATAAATTCTTAAAGAAAGGAGCACACAATAAATCATTTCTGTGGTCTTAGGTGGACATATTCGAGAACGAGATATCATTGACCTCCAACGGAACAAACATTCGTAATCGTGGTTTTATTCCTTAGCTTGATGTTACAGTGAGCTTCGAATATCGGTTGGCTGAACTTACGATTCCACACGTCAAGAGAATGGTGTTTTAGTTGTCATCATCTGGGGGTGAACAATCAGTAATGTCCGTCGCATGTGAAAGGATTCGCTTGACATCCTCCGTTAAGCCCAGCAGAAAAGTTTATCAAAGCCTTTCTACTAAACATGTTATCGAAAGACCCATATTAATGAATCGATAAGGGAAATAATGCTACGCATATTATCGTAAATAACTTGTAATTGTACAACTGTTTGTCATTTAGTTTTATTTCCTTATTCTAGGATTTGAATTGTTCTATCGAATAAATTTTATTACATTTCTACTAGTAATTACTGAAAACTGTCCTTTATATTTTTATCTTGCTTTTTTTCTCATCCATTTTATTTATTGGGAGGGATTTCTTTAATAGAGATCATTGAAATTAGTTGCCAAACTGTCAATTATTTTTCAATTAAAAATGTGAATTTTATACTAATATATTCATTAAATGACTTTCAATGAATTACTTCGTTAGTAAAAACATGATGCTTAAGAATATGTTGTCAGGCGCCTTTAATAATAATAGAACTGTCGAGCTTAATCAGCTTTTCTGATGTTGCTAAATGTTTCTAAAGAATTGGAAGGTCTAAAAAGATGATTAGGTTTCAGCTGTGTTTTGCTGTATATCGGATCAATGACTTCTAAGAATTAATATTTGATATTTTGGGCCACTGAGTTATGCCACTAAATTTAGGCAATTTTGGAGAATTAGATTATTTGGCACGAAAGTTAGAAACGATTGTAACGTATTTTACAGAAGGCCATTATAAAAATACATGGTTGTAAATAATGTTTCACTTGGAAACTTCTCGCGAAAACTGATCCGTGTTTGTGTTAAAAGTGAGGAAAATCCCCAGTGCAGAAATTCAGCCGCATATTAGATATACTTACCGAAACTCTCTTTCAGAATATTATTTTAAAACAGAAACTAACTTACAGTACGTCAAAATAAGAATTTAATAATTTCTTCAGGTTGTTCACCCCAAGTTCATCCTCTTTAACCAACCAGGTAACTTCTTTACAGTTACTGTTCAAATAAGGATATAATTTCTTAAAATTAAAAATTTCAGGCGAAAATAACCTATTTATTCAGTGTACAGTAAATATGATTATCTTCGTATAACCAGAAATCAATTGGCAAGATGCATTTGTTGTTTCCTAAATGAATAAATTCTAAAATCCATTACAACCTTCATAATTCTTATTTATCTAAGTAATCACTTTTGATTCCAGTTTCATTGCATTACGGAATACAAATAAAACAGAGAAATCTATCCGAAAATACGGATTGTTATAGAAATTGAAACTCCCGATCCTCTTTTTTTTAAGACAGTAGAAATGAATCTTGAATGGGTTATTGTGAAAAGTAAACTAGAAGGAAAATGGCAGCCACCAACCGAACAGGAATGCAGCTCTGTGAGCGATAATGTTCGGATACTTCTTCTGTATGTGACCTTCATTCGGGGTAATCTTTTCATCGAAGAATTTCATGATGTTAGGATTTCAGATAATGAAGTCTTGATTAAGAAATAATCCAAGTATAGTTTCCCAGAAAGAAAAACTTTCAATTCCTGTATCTTCCGAGAAAACAAACGGAAAAAGTAGTTCTCTCATGGTCTGAACTAATACCCAAGAAGAGAAATCCGTACATACATGAGCTTATAGTTCTTAAAGCTTGTTAGAACCGCATAATACGCATTAAAACATTGAAAGTAAAAATAATTACTATCCAGAATAAGTTATAAGAAGTTTTCTGAAATGCTTCAAATAAAAATAGATATTATACGAAATATTTCTCTTAATGAATTTTTTTATATTATATATTTTGCGATAACTTAAAATACCAATGATGGTGCATGAAATATTCCAAATACAGAAATATTTCCTATGTGATGTATTTTATTATTCAAAAATTAATTAATTCACAAAAATTTATTCAATATTAAAATCTCAGCCATAATTAACAGCTTCATATATGTACAATTTTAAATTTCATCTGTGTAATAAATCCTTTTATTAACATGTTTTTAGGCGAACATACAATCTTTATATTGAGTGATGTGAAAATGCAACCCTCATAATGCAACGTTCCGCAGTTTCTTTTCACATTTCGTAAGTAGTACGTGCTCCCTAAAAAAGAGGTTTTTAAAATATTGATTAGATTTTTAATTAATTAAAAAAACAGTAAATTTTATCAGGTTTTTTTTTCTCAATAACTTCGGTGCTTATTGTTACACGAAAGCCATTTTTACACCACTTTAAAATATAAATCATTAGATTTTCCAATGGTACCACTATTTTCAAAACAAGTTTTTTATTATTTTAACAAATCTTTCAAAATTAGTTTTAAACAAAATTTGTAACAGTGCCTTTTATTATTGTAATGAAATTCAAAATAATTCTACTGTTTCGTACGCATTTGCCAATGACAACTTTACAAATGTTCTCTTTGGGCATTGATTTCAAAGTAAAATTCTCAGTTTTACTTTTATTAATCTGTTTTAGGTTGGTATTCTTTCAGTAAATTATAAGATGTAAAAATTCTTGAGTGCGAAATGTAACAGTTACAATATTTAGGATTCGAGAACCGAAATATAAGATGATATTTTTAATATCTTTTCGAAGTAAACTTCTATAATTAATTTTTTCAAGTTCAATTGGTTGACAAGTTTCAACTGTTCAATACCCTTTCGAAAATGCTGAATCAATTTTTTCTTTCTGATGTATACGAATTTAATCTTACACTTCATTACGAAGTTGTAAAAATTTAACTACTATATGCCACTGATTGGATATACGAGTTTTGACCATTTGGCGTTAACGGTCTGATACTTGGAGATTCGTGTCCAATGTTCCAAAATGGACATAGATTCGAATCAGATGAAATTTATCCAGAATTTAATACAATATAATATACTCTCTGGAAAACTTTATGTCACCGCAACAAGAAAATATTTTATCGGACCAAACGCATTCTCCAAATACGCACTGTATACAGATCTTTTTCAACAGCAAAATGGATCAAATGTTTTAAATTCACCCTATTTAAAAGTCAATCGAGCCTTTGTTTAATAAACTAATAGTGCATGTTAAGCAAAGGCTCAATAAAAAGGCATAACCATTTACCTGTTAAAATATTCTCGCGTAGAAACAGGATCTTTGTTCTATCTATATATGTGTGTAACTTGAATAAAATATTTGCAAAGAAAGGATCATTGCTTACTAACATTTTCGAAATTTACGTTGTAAAAGAATACTCAACTAAAATTTAGTTCTACACTTCCATAAAAAAATATTTTTAAAAAAACTCCCTTTGAAAGTTTAAAGAGCGATTTAAAGCAAAAATACCTCTTCTTTAAACTCCTTTTATAAAATTCATAATGCATTAAAAAAAGAGAATAAAGGTGAGCTATATTTTTCCTTTCTTCAGATATATACACATTATTGTAAAATCCATATGTATAATCTCTTCTAAAAATCTTCAACCTCCTGAAATTAAACAGAAAAATAAATGCTCCCTGATTTTTAACATCCTTCTCGAAATATCGTGTTTTTTATCCTTTTGTAGTTTTACCAACATTACTTTTGTGACATAAAGCCGAAAAAAAGGAAATATTTCCAAATATAAAATAGCCTGCGAAAGTAGAAAGTTTAATATCACCAAACTATATATTCCGAGAAACTGGGAATTTGGATTTCCTTTTGAACAGTGATATTTATGTGCATTAATAATGAATATTCACTTTGCGCTGTGTGATCATTACGAACGATTTTGTGGCTCGATGGCGAGCCACGTGGTCAGTAAATGATTCTCGTGCATACTAACCTCTTAGCTTGAGAGCAAAAGCTGGTAACAGAGAAATGATTGAAAGATTATGCACATAAGCATATATTATACGATTGCTATTATTATTGAATTACTCCGCCGTCATCCATTTCATTAAATGCAAATCCTTATCTGCAACTGCTTTCAGCCAACAAACGTTTAGATAAATAGATATCTGTGTTTGAATAATTATGGGTGTTTTTAAAGATGTTGAAACTGCGGTTAAAGTGGAACCGTCGGTACATTAGAGCTATCTGTCATTAATTATTCGTAATGCAGACGTTGGAGTAATTGAATAGACTTTTGTTTTATAGAACTCCAACAACTGGCTTGTTTAGCTTTTATGTCAGTATTAATACTTATTTCTCCTCTCAATCGCAGAATTTTGTTTTGATATAGGGTAAACATTTTTTTTTTTTTTTTGTGTGTGTGTGTGTGTGTGCGCGCGCGCTTTGAACTTCAGTCACTTTTTTCGAATGTAATTGGATTTTATTTTATTTCCCTTCGCAAAGATCGCTATTTATTTTTAGAAGCAACAAAGCCGTTGAGTTTTTTTTTATTTAATACGTTTAGATCGTTAAAATGAATGTACATTTGCGTACATAGCTAAGAGGCAGCTTTTGCAAATCAGATAGAATTATTGACAATGACTTCGTTTATTTTTTAACGGAATTCTTTTATTAAATTTAATACCGTTGGATAACTTAATCGAGATATTTTGGGGTAGCACTGTTGATATTTCTTTTATTCATCAAACGCAGCTTAAGATAGATAAAATAAATATAACAAAGAGACAAACAGTATTTTGAGGTATATATTTAAGTGCTTAGAACAATTTGAATTGAATTAAATCGATTTCGTAAACAACATTAACATTATAAAATCAATTTATGAAAATTGTTCTTAAAAGTGTAAGCACAAACATATTTTTATTATCATTATTTCAAATTCAAATGTTTAATCGATTCAACATCTTCAGACAATATGTGTTAATTATTTCATTTTTCAAATAATTGCTAAACTCATTGGAAGAAAAGTATCCGAGGTCACAGCATGTAAGGACACAATACAGCTTAGATATATCAACAGGCAACTCCATTTATTTTAATTTGAAGCAATTGAATTTAATGTTGCTTTCATGCAATGAAATTTGCTGCACCTGTTTACTTCAGTACAAACAAGTGTACATCTTAATATATATGCAAGTTGTACCCTTTAATAATAGCCCAATAGTTTATTTGTAAATCATCAGAGAAATGTTTAATCTTGCAACAGGAAAAATTCTTTAAATGAAGTAAAGAATATTTTTTTTAAATTGCGCGAGTTAATAAAATTTCCGATTAGAAAATTTCGAAATCTAAATTTTTATATAATCCTTCGATACTATTTGTCCTGTCTAGTAAAATGAATCTAATGTTACAACATTTTAAACAAAAACATTCTCTTCAATTCCTTGCTTTAGCCCAATCAACGATCACTTCAAAAAAACTGAAGCGTGTTAATGAGAAAATCTTCCTCGAAATCACTCAAAGTTTCACACCTGAGTCAATCTAAGTCTCATAAATGTGGAAACATTTTGTAAAAAATGCTAATGTGTCAAGATATCATTTGACTTATAGGAACGAGGGTTTATAAAAGAATTTTTACTTCTTAATTTTTCAGCAATATATTTATTTACTCAAACAATATAAAATCTAATTATGCCATTTATAAAATTTTCCCAAATGTAAATATATGTTGATCTCTAAAGATTTCGAAATTAGTTATTAACCTTATAATGGTGAGTCGAGTGGTTTCAAGTGATCTGATGCTTCTTATTTAACGGCAAAAACTCCTATTTAGTTATTAAAGTGCGTACCAATGCATGATTAGAGAAAAAAAAATTATTTAGAATAGAAACATAGAATCATAGTAATGACAAATATAGAATAAGCCCCATCTTTTTAGCTATGCCAGATGAAAAGCTTGAATTTGTTGAGGATCATTCACATAAACTTGTATATCTCCATAGTTCAATAAAAAAAATTTCAAAACATTACGACAAAATGTTTATTTCAAATTAAGAAAAATAAAAGGAAAATTTCAGCTTCCTAAGGTTTATCATTAAGGATTTTCGTCAGCAAATTGTTGAAACAAAATTCAAATGGAATTTTCACACTTGGAAGCTATTTCGAGGGTTCTCTTCGAGCAAATTGCAAATGATAGATTATTTATTATTGCATTTTTTTAAAATTCAGAAAAATTATATGAAGAAAGTATTTTAACAAATAAAATATGATTTTGTGCATTAGATGTGTTCATAAAATACCCCAATATTTCAAAATGAACTTATCCTAAAGTAGGAGTTAACTAGATTTTACGCTACCATGCAGGGTCACAAAGTTTTCATTCTAGGACTAACTAACTAATGTCCACGCTTTCTTGAAAAATTATTTTCACATTCGTCTGCGAATTTGAAACAAACAACCAACATTAAATTTCCCTCATAGACGAATTTTCAATGAAAAAAAACGCTCTATAATCAATTTGGTCAGGCAAATAAGCTGCTTTAACGAGCGATTCTTGACTGAGTTATCAAACAATGAAACATTCCACCATAATTATATACTCGAAGAAAGACTCTTTAAATTACTTTCTATCATTTAAAAGCATATACTTTAACAGAAACTTTCCCAGGACACCGGAGCTCCGTGACAGCTGAAGCATTTAAGTAGCTATTAATGGATATGTCTGATCTACGAACTAGTTGAAATGAAACGAAGTGACCTGCATGGTTAGGTTCAAGACGTGTGATGGAAGATAAACGCAGTTTGTTCGAAGAAATCTCGGTCATTGGTGCCTCTATTATTGACTAAATGATGTTTTTGCTCTTCAAAAAACAAAGTCACAATTAATTTCCCTTCGGAATGCCTCTAATTTTTAAAAGATGTTTTTATTTTATTCCAATAACTGTGCTTTTTCTTCAATAAGATAACTTTTTATAAAACCATGTATGTAATATGAGTTTATCCTAACTGAATAACTGAAGCACTGAAAATACCGGGGGGGGGGGGATGATCTCCCCTAAATATTTTTGGATACTCATCATTAAATGTTATAATCCTTCTCCTCCCCCAGCAAATAGATAGTACACCTTGGGTAACGCCGTTAACACCACGAGTGTTCAAAATTTTATTTTCAAAGGGTCGTACATGAGCGTTTTGTGCTTCAAAGCATATTGAAAAAACCCAAATACGCACTTTGGGTGCCTTTTTCTTACATATTTAGACCAAAATTTGGCATAAAATTATGTTTTTAGTGACACGATTATATACCAAATTTTATTTATCTAAATTCTTGCGTTAGTAAACTATCGCGCTTATATGCATGCTAAAATATAGACAGTAGACAGTGAACTCTTCGACAGATTTGGTTCAAATTTTAAAATTATATGCTAAATTTTATACATCTAGCTCTTTGCATATTTTAATTACCGTGTTACTAGCATTTGGAAGAACAGACATACTTACTCTGTTCAATAAAATTTGATAAAAAGCTATAAAGACCACATAAGAAATTTGCATCTAGACGACCGACATTATACCAACGTGTTTTTGGACTTGAAATGGGAAGATTCGTCGAAATGAAGTGCAATTTTTGGATACATACAATGCTTTATATATCTCGCATACGAAAAAATATATAAAATGTATTGTATGAATAAAATGAATGCTTAATGCATATAATGAGCAATATTTAACGGTCAAATGCTTACAAATTGTAAAAAATATATATTAATAAAAATTCATCTCTTTTCAGTTAACTGTTACCTAAAAGATTTTTTATATGAATGTTATATTATCGTCTCAAGAAAAAAGTCAAAAATATATATTTGCTATCTAAAGTCTCTTTATTTTTGCAAATACATCAATTCATTTAAAAATATTTTAAATGCATAACTGAATCAATAGAAAATATTATTTTGCAATGTTGCTCGCTTTAAATTATTAATAGGTTTAATGGAAAGACAGAAATATTTAAATTAAATATTTCAATACGAATAAGAACATAATCCAAGAAATTTATAATTAAATTCACCCTCAATGCAATTACGAATTCTGATATCTGCTCAATCATAACTTCAAAGGTTTCATTATTAAACTAGCTTATTTATATGAAAATATAATAAAATCTCGAAATTCTTAAATATTTTCTTGGAGTTATTTAGTAATAAAACATTCTCTTAAGATCATAGTAATAAATTACATTACATTTATAGTATTCAGTTTAATGAGAAATATCTCAAACAAAATAAGATAATACAATAATAAAATTGTTTACTCACTTTGTATTCATTCCTTTGACAATTTCTAACGGAATAAATAAAGTAAGTAAAAATGTACTTATGCTTGCTTATTTAATATGTTTACATTAAATAAGTCAACAAAGTAGATTTGAGAGACTGAAACTTTGTTCTTTCTTTTAAATGTCTAAGAAATGTAGTTACAAATTTAAATCCACAGATTCTTATCAAATTCTTTTTGATTTGTGTACTATACGTACACAATTCAAAAGCTTTGATGCCTGTATCGCATCTAATGTTAATATTTTGAAAAAGATACTTTTGAATCTTTTTTTTTGTCAAACAATGAAGGATTAATGAATTCTTTCTGGAAAAGTTAAAAATATATACAAGTTTCCTTTTCTTAACATTATAAAGTCGTTTTTAATGAGAGATATTTCTATTTGAAAACATTCCTTAGGAAAAATTATTAGAGTAAGAAATATGTAACTTTACATCAGCTTGAAAAGAAGTTTAAAGCTTATTTTTAAAATTGCTTATGGCTTCAGCAAATTAACTTCTCCCAAGAAACATTTTTGATTTGATTTTAAACATGTCTCAAATAACTAATGACATAAATAATGATTTAAAAAGACGGGGGATAAATATAATAGTTTTGGAGACTAACTAGCAGTATGATCTCCATCCAGTTCTCATAGATTATATTGTAATTTATTAAGTATATTAAATATGTAAATACCTTTTAGTTTATTTCATGTCTTGCAATTGCGATTCCTAACAACCAAAATATTTTTCGAAATAAAAAACATTTCTGAGGAAGTCATAATTGGATATAGCAAACGGTCGAAATGTAATATCATTTTTCTTAATACAACTTTCTTTCTATTTTTTACTTTACATAAGATAAGTAAGAATGATATTACAAAAAAAAAATCTTTTTTAAAAAAACATTAGAAAATTATTTCATTTATCTTTACCTTTAGATAAAATTTTGTGAAAAATGTTTAATTTTCAATACGTTTTCACTACAGTTGACACCTATTTTTTAAAGCCTATACACACTAATCTGCTTAAAAAGCCTGCCAAGTATATAGTCATTTCATTTCCAAAATACAATATCGTAAAATGTCAGGTAAGAAGCAAAAATGCATTGATTACGCTGTCTCACTTTTTTCCAAGAAGTTGCATCTTTTTATTGCAGCGTCTTTTATATTAAATAGATCTTTTTAAATTTATATTATTAAGATATAAAAAGTTATTTCATTTATTGATTTGATACTGTTTCCAGTGCTGTAGAATTTTCGCGAGATTATTTATTTTATAAAAAAAAGCAATGGCAAGGATGAACCAGTCTTTGGTAGAGAAATTCTTCAAAAAAGGAATCACCATAAAGATATGGTGTAATAAGTCTATAAAAAAGAAAGACTAGTACCATGACATCAATTCGTGTTTTAAATGCAATTAAATGTGCATGTGTGCTTTGTGAGGTGGGGAAATTGCAATAATCTCCAAATTCTTTAAAAAAATCATAACAGCTTCGTACTCAATGGATTAATCACCGAGAAGCATGTTTTTATGTTAAATGAAACTAATTCATAAACTTTAATTGTTAACTAAGACTTGATACATCTTCGCTTAACATACTGAAAAGATTTGTTCCAAAACTGTCTGAAGACTATTTTATGAATTTAGTAAGACTATTTTATGAATTAGTCGCCGCATACTATATCGTATGCTGCGACATCTCGAATATGTTCGTAATGAACTATAGGAAATGTTTCAATAATTTTGTTCCTTTCCTATGAGTCTAAAATTGCACTTATTTTTAAATCCATATATGATACTTTATGCCTGGAAAATACGAAGAATGGAAATTCTCGTAATTTTCTGTTTATCTTTATGTCACTACGACAACCTTCTTTCTGTATATAACTAAATGGAAATTTAAAGAAAATAAATTCTTTACAAACGATGATTTAAACTTAAAAGTAAAAGCAATTTTAAATTAATTGCAGTTGACATAAATTTCTCAACAATATAATTATTGCAAATTTGAAAACTCGACAGTGTGCCAAAACCACTTACCTAAATAAATTTAAACCAATGCAATTTCCTTTAATTATTTTCGCAATTCTGACATAATTTATCGCCTTTATTCCTTTTTTTTATACATTTATCATAAAATAATAGCAATATCAATAGTAAATATCATATAATAATAGTAAAAATCAAAACCAATTATTTGAAAACATATTACAAGGGAACCATACAAAGATAGCAGCATAAATAACCATTATAGTGTTTGTAAAAAATAAAGAATGAAACATGCAAAGGGATATGCTCTCTTTGGCGAACATTTAACACACTTGACACATCATGTCTCTCAATTACCCCTAAAACATTCAGTAGAATTTCTCATGAAAGGTTAGATGTTTAATAGTACGTGTAAGCAAAATACGTAATAAAAAGACTTTGTTATCAACCATGTTCACAGTGTTACGAAAATAAAAATGCGGATTACATAGCGAGGCGTTACATCTCTAACTGTAAGCAGATGCTCCTGACAGCTTTAACAAACCCTCTAAAATCCTGAATTTTTAAAGAAAACGTTTAGTAATATATTTCTCTAGTAGAAGCTAGAGTGTCTGAAGAATTCTTCCTCAGCATAAGAATTCCTGTCGAGAAAGAATTCTGCCAGCTGCATCAAACGAAACAATCTGGAATCGCATATAAAACACTCTTTTGCTATGCGTAACTAGTTCCTCTCACTCCCGGCGCAGTTTACCATAAAAAAGAAACTGTATAAGGAGTGAATTCACATTTATTTTGATTCAAGTTCGATATCATAAACTGAAATGGCATTTTTGATCTAGAGAACGTCTCTTTTATATCGTAAAGTGGGTAGTTTGAGACCAATTCCTTTACGTGATCTAAGCCTCTTAGCGATTTAAAATGCACTATAAAAAACTTAGCGAAAAATGGAGCGACGATTATTTTTGACGCCAACTACAGATGTTTAATCGAATGGGATCACCCTCGGATTTCCGATGCAACAGTCTGTTAAAAGTCAGTATAAATTTTATTACATGAAAGGCTCTGCCTTTATTATTTAGACTTTGGAATGTTGTAGTAACTTTCCTTTTAATAGCTTCACTGAAGAATGAAGAAATTATTAACGAGTCTTGGATATTTTCAAAAGAATTTTAGAATTTTAAAAAAATGAGCATCTCTCTAATATCATAATACATTCACTGTACTGATCAATGAATATTCTTTCTTCTTGTATAACGCTTGTAACTGGTCATTTAATTAGTTTATCTAATATAGAGAGATATTTCAATTAAAAGAAATGTGTATCTTTTTGTACAAATTTATTAAAAATTCGTAAAATGTTTAGTGCATAGCTCATACTATTTCCAAATAATTTTCTAAATACATTTTTGTTTTCAATTTTTAATACAAGGAAAATTTATTTTTCTTTTCGAGACATCTTAAGACTAAAACTACAATTTGAATAGCTGTATTTTTTTCTTTAATAAAATTCAAAAAATGAACCTTTATTATTCAAACGCTATTATAATTATTAATATAAATTATGTCGTTTTTTTTTTACTTTTCTCCCAGTTTGATTGTAAGGAAAAAAACATTTTTAGTACTAATGGCATTAAACTCATAAAATCTTTTGAATATTCACAAATAAAGATAAACAGAAAGCATTAATTTTGTCAACACAGAAATTAAACCCTATAAACTGATTAAATTAATAATCTTTCCCATTAAAATTTTATATAATATTCATCTATGAAATAAACAAAGAATCTAGACACATAGCATTCCATGAATGCAGAGTGATATGATGCTACAATGTTGTTTCTTATGGCACTTGCCATGGAAAGCCCGCTGTTCAAAGACGATTTAAGCCTAAGGGCGCCTCTTGTTTTTATCGTAGAGTCAACTTAGGTCAAGAGTACGACTTGACTACTCACGAATCACTCATTCGCTTGCACAACTCCTTTTTACAGGAGGACACATTCACATATCTCACAGATAGAACAAGAAGAACAACCATGTCCGAACCTGGACTCGAACCCGGGACGCCCAGATCACGGGGAAGAGATACTACAATTCGCTTGATTAATGATTTTATAGTTTCAGGATGAATTTGGAAATGACAGGATGTGCTAAATTGGATTTAGACTGTATTTCAAAAAATATTAATATTTGTGTACCGCTTTCATGGCCTTGAATAATTCCACTCTGTTAGTTATTTCCATGCTGCCATCATCAAGTAAAATAACAAAAGTGTGATTGGCAACTGTTAGTTATTTCCATCCTGCCATCATCAAATTAAAGTGTGATTGGCAAAGAGAATGCGAGTTAAAATAATCCTAACATATTTAATACCTCCTTCTAAGTCAAAACATACTCAAAATCAAAATTTGAATTAAAAATCGCAGAAATCTTGCTTTGATATAGTCTAAACATGATTCGAACTTGAAAACACATAACAGTCTTTGTTTACCAATTCTGAACTTTGTATCTCAAATTTGCATATGTTTGTATTGCAAGCATAAACTGAAATGAAATAAAGATATAACCTTCCGGGCTTGAAGCAAATGTCATCACTTCGTTCATGATAATGACTTATGCGCGGATTTATCCCTTGATACTAGTAAAAAATGAAGAAATCTTCCGCTTAACTTCAGGAGATTTTCTAACTATGATAACTCTAACCTACTTTCCTTTGTTGAAATCAATAAAGAATTTAATTTTTTACATAAAACGGAAAGTGCAGGGAATAACCTTCAACATTACCTCGAATCACATTAAATGTGGAAAAAAAACGTTTAAAATTAATCTGAAAATCGCTGAATTAACCCCTGTTCCAACCATCTAGAGTAATCAAATGGGACAATTTTCAAGCAAATAGTGTTTCTACACCTCTAGTGTACATACACAGTGCAACTTCTTTTAAGCAATTAAAAAATAACAATTATTCAATTCTATTTTATCACAAATTTGCGTACACGAGAAAAACTCAAATTTCAAGAATCAGACCTTTCTAACAGCTTTTCATCTATATCTAAATAAACTGCTCATCTTCTAAATAAGTATCATCTTCTAATGATGAACTTAAAATGTCGTCAAAGGTAAATTTACATAATATATATGCTTGCCATCATCTTTTGGCCATTCTAGTCTAAATATAACATCATAAATCAGAACCTCATAGGTGGAAAGGTGAATTTCGAATTCCTATACTATATAGCTTCATAAACACCGAGAGTGTCAAGCTTTGAAATAAACCAATGCACGATAAACTAGGTCATCATCCGTCATGCAAAATCGACGTGAACAGCGTTAATCAAAGCTTGCATTAGCATATAACTAAGGCTTCCCAATTTATGGACATAAACAATGGAAGTTAGTGTCTGAAATGGGAGTTATTAGGTGAGCTCAATGTTCATTTAGTTAATGGTGAAACATTTTAGAACAGTTTTAGAATTTTAAAGTGCTATAAAAAAAGTGATATGCATTTTCGTCTTTTTAAAAATAATCCCATTTTATTCAAAAATATAAAATGTAAGGATGTTTAGGTTCAAAAAAGAAATTTTTTTATATTTTTATTTGCTTATATTGTTTAAAATATTTCACAAAAATATCTATTGAATCATTACAAACGGAATTAATACTTACAAAGCATTAAATTTTCCCATCTGCAAATGATATAAAGTTAGCAAGTTTTGTTATATTACACAATTAACCCCGTTTTGGCAATAAAAATATTGTTTAAAATTATTCATTATATATAAATGATCTAAAAAATGTCTTTCATACATAAATTGTTCTTATGTCTTCGCTTTATAGATGTATTATTACTTTAAAATATAATGAAAACCATAGAGCAACCTATGTACATTTTCGTTTCTAATTTTAAAATATTTTGTTAAAACATTTAATAAAATAGTACAAAAAATTAATTTTTAAAAATTATTCAAATTATCATATCTACAAACAAAATAGACAATTTTTTTATTTTACGCATTATTTATTATATTATTGATATCATGCTGCTTTGGCAGTAATGGTATAGCATGAAAATGTTTTACTTTAGATAAAGTGTCTTCATGTCTTCTCTAACTCTGCTATATAATTTGAAACAAATTGAAGGAGATACATTAACATATGATAATAATACCTTTACCACTTAACGTAATTTAATCTTGCAACACATATTTTCGTAAATTCTTCACATGAATATAATTTCTAAATTGCTACGTTTTAAGTGAAATATAACTGCTAATAAAACATCTTAACTTAAACTTAATACCCAACAAAAAAAAACTTAAACATCCAACAAAAAAATTGGATAATAATACAAATACATACAACTCTAAGACAGAAGAATAAAATACATATAACATTTTAGAAAATTCAAAACCGTCACAGATTCTTGATATTAATATAACAATTTCCCTACTTCTTTGTTTTAAGTGAAATGTGGCCGTTAATGAAACGACCTCCCATTCATGCTAGTGGATCTAGTTGACTGAGAAATAACCCAAATACTCTCCCGTGGAGCAAAAAAAAAGGGGTGAGATAATGCAAATGCATACAACTCTAATGACAGAAGAAGTGTAGTACTACCCTAGTTCCTCATCCATCACCACCACCTGACACGCCTGCTCAGCTCCCTGGCTTTTAAAATAAATTGTCTCTCCCTGCCAGCATTCCAGCAGCAACATTTTATGATAAAAATACTTTCTCATCCATAAAAACATCACTGACTATTTCTCAGTGATATTAAGAGTTAGCCTCATAACCAAAGCTGTCAAGGAAGCTTGTGTCCTGGATCACTCCAGACAATATATTGGAAAGAAGGGAACAGAGAGTGCCCCGATATTGGTTTAATTTTCTTGTCAAAAGTTCACTGCAAAGTCACTCTCAAGCAACCTCTTTGGTCTTTCAAAGACGACTCAATTTTGTCAGTAAAGCTTCGTAAATAGGATGGGAATGGCTCCATTTATTGGGAGGGAAAGTATTGCGCTTAACTTGGTATCAAACATGAAAAGTTAATTTATTTTATTGGAAAGTATCTTTGAGATAGCGTATTTATATAATTCGTCGAGAGAAAGTGTTGGGTTTAAAGTATTGACTAGACAGCTTGTCAGTTGCAAACTCGGTTACATCTTTATTATAATGAATCACAACTCCAGATGATAGAAGGATGTATCACAATGCATAATTAAATAATCTTAATGCATTAAAGATATATTAGGATTTTAATAAAGGTTTATAAAAAAGCCCAGTGTAATGAAATTCGATATTTGAAATGAAAGTCACTTAACTTCATAGAAGTTTTTCTAGTATGTGTAGAAATAAATAATGATTCGATTTCTTCTATGTTCCAATCACTCATAGCTTTCTGCGCGTTGTCAACTAGTCGTTGGTATCACAATATTAAGATATTAATCATTAGAAAATAATTATTTCTGAAGCACTGGCGAAATAATTAATCGTGTTGCATCTCTTTTATGTAGCAACAATTACAAATGAATTGTTAATATTTCTTTTGATGTATTAAAATCTACCGATATTGTATTGATTGTTTCCTTCTAATATGCAACTTCATTATAGTTTTGCTAAGCACATTTTATCAAAATTAAATTCATTCTACTCTTTTACTTGAAGGCTAATAATTTTTTTACTATCAAATACTTGCATAGCTATGTATTTAATGCATATCTTTATTTTGAACGAATGAAAGCATGTAATACTACATCTATTAAGTGTAACTAATATCAGAAACATGTAGCAATAGATTATTTAATATACTTCAAAAAATGTTATATATTATTTACTAAAAACTTTGTAACATAGATTTTTGTCCATCATTTTTAAACTTATGAAGTATTATTAATTTACAAAACAAAATTAACCTATATATTATTATATTACTACAGATAGGCTTACGTGCTATCTATTGTGCAAAATAATAGTGAAATTAATCAATATTGCTCGGTTTTTATTTTGAAATAAAACATAAATAGAAAATGAAACATTAGGACTGATTTTTAATATAGAGGAAAGGATTTTAGGCGAAAATATAAAGTTGTAGATTCCATGAATTTGAAAGAAAATTGAATTATTATTTCAATATGAAAATGTAGGTTCTCATGAGACCATTAAGAATATAACATATGGATAAAAATAGCATGAAGAAATATTGTTTATTATATATGAAAGAATATAATTTCCTAGAAATAAGACTGCATGAAAAAACAAATTTTAATTAAAAAATTTTATGTGTTTTTTTTCCTCTTAAGAACAAAATAACGTAAGCCTTATGTAAGTCTAACGTATGGCTTATAATTTCTTACTTCCAACCATATTAATAAACAAAAAAAATCAAATAATTTAAAAATATTTTTTTTTCAGCAGGAAAAGCTGCTACAAGATTTAAGATGCAATAATATAATAATAGAAATACAATAGCAAGTGTATTTAAATATTCTAACAAGGAAACTGAATATAAATTTGAATTAATTACTTTGTCTATAAGGCATACGTCCCTGGTTTAGAAGTTATATGATTTTAGCAATTTTGATAAATTTTTAAATCTCCATTTTCTCAAATATACTACTGCGAGTATCAAAATGGTATTTTTCATTTCATCATCTTCTTCATAAAACTGCGTTTCTTTCAATGAACCAAGTATTGGTTCTTCGAATATTTGAATAATAAATATAAAATAAAAATAACTTCAGTTTAAAATATAGAAAAATTATCAAGCGGAAAGCAAAATTAGATTTAGAAAAAAGGGTGTTTTTAGGATGTAGATTATAGACTCTTACAACAGCTCTGTCTAATCCTGAAACAACAATTTTAATATCCAACTTCGATTTTTTCTTCCCACAACTTATTACTCAGCTAATTTATAAACGCACACCACCATTTTTATGTTTAAGTTAACTCCTTTTATTCTGAAATGAATATTTTGAATCCATGTATAATTTACTAAAGATTAGAAACATAGAATTTCAAAATTTCAAAGCAGGTTTGAAAATAGGCTATGTGCTGTGTACCTCCAATCATTCAATTTCTATCATGAGTTTTCTTAAATATGATCAATCTATTTCTTAAATACATCAAAATTCAAGACAAATTACCACAGTTTTAAAAATAGGCAATCACAATACAAAGATTCGTGCATTAAAATGAAATATCGTTAAAATATTTACTAATCGGTACCTCTTCATATCGCTAACGGATTCTAAGCCGCTGGTGCCATAAAACAAAACAACCTGGTGACTTAGCATCCGTTGTTGCTATGAAGATGTGCCGGTTAATAGGTTTAAACCATATATCATTTTAATATGCCAATTTTTGTACTGTGAGCGATTAAATATGCTAAGTCGCTAATACCAAAGGAAAACGACATGATATGCATTACTATACCAACTAAGTCCAGTATCTTATTACTTTTAATTACGCTCAACATCTCGAATTGGCCGAAATCCTTGAGCACAATTAATTTTATTCTTAACCTATAAAGGTTCAAATGAGTAATCCGAGTCAATTAAAATTTCATATTTCCATTTAAATTTTTACTCCAAAGTATTGTTGAAATTATGACCTTTAACGTTATAATCCAAATAAAATAAGCAATAATCAAAGAGGACATATTTCAAAAGTTTCATTATAGTTACTAAAATTTGTCTTGACTTTGCTAAACAACATAAATCTTCCAAAATCCAAGATCATGATTGGTTTTATTCCTTACTTATTATAATTCAAATATCCTTCCACTTGCTCAATTGTTGCATATTATTTACATTCAAACTTTTAAACCGAATCATTTTAGAAACATCACTTCAGTACTTTGTTCTAATAACTCCCATCAAATGAATCTGTATCTATTCTTATGCCTGCGGATTCCTTTTTCAATTTCCCCGGATAAAAATAGAATTTCTCAAAAAATTCGTGTTGAGCTTATAAAACAAGTCCAAATATTTGAAGATGTCTTTTTGAGCAAGTCTCCTTAATTCTTGGGGCTTAAAGAAACGGTTCGATAACCAATACTTACACGTCTTCCTCTAACCGAATGCACCGTCCCCGCTCGAGCCTCCTTGACAGATAACTCTCGTTTCCCACCCCTCTGCAACAGCCACTGCAAGGATTGATTACAGCTACCAGTGCCCCTTTCTTCAGTGTCGATCTACCCAATACAATCACCTCAAATTTATTCTCTTTCCTTTCAAGATATTATTTTTATTCCTCGAGATCTTTGTTTCACTTTTCTATTCCCTCCACTCTGTTTGGTTTGGATCTTTTTCAAGAGCATTCGGAAAAACCACGTTCAGCTTTGGTGTCAAGACTATAGGCCAATTTTCCTACTTGGATTCTATGCTTCAGTTTATTTAAGTTTTTGTTATTATGTTCAAAATTTCGAATGTTTTAATACATCAAAACGTTTTTATTACGTCGTTTAAGGATCCTCTCAAGCGCTAAGCACTGTTAATCGTGGTTCAAAATGCAGTAAACTAAATATTTCGGTGGTACTCTAAAAGAACAAGCATCTACTTTTTTTAATTAGATTTCATAATCATTCTAGTACGCTATTATTTTCGTAGTTTCACACAATATTTAATTTTTTTTTATTTTTTTAGAAAAAAAATCATTTTAATAGCTGAATAACAAATAATAATAATTATAACAAATCAATTGCAATTATAATTTATTATTTAATATAATTGATAGATTATAATAGCAATAATCTTTCTTGAAAGACCATATAAAGATATTTATTCGTCTAGTATTTTTCTAACAGAACATTAAAAAAATATATAATTCTCATTACTGGACATACATGCTCCGATATTTTTTTTACTAAGCTATTTATAGTTAGAAGTTATTAATAGTTAAGAGAAACTATCTTCATTGCAATAATCCTTGTTGATTTTCATTTCCTTCCAGGAATGTTTTGGATGAAATGCTCCGATTTCAATTTTCTTGGCTTCAATTGCCGTCTCTTTTGATTTTTATTAGACATTTTTTATCAATTTATTATAAAGGGCAGATTTTAAAGTAACTATCTTCATTGAAATATTCTTTCTTGGTTGTCTTATTCCCCTTTTATGGAAGTCTGAAAAGAAATGTTCAAATTTCAAATTTCCTGAAAAGAAATTTCTTGGTTTTAGTAGTCGCGTCTTTAGATTTTGTATTATAAATAAATCACTATGAACTGAATTTGAATACATAAAAGACTTTCCATTTATGATTTTAAGAGACGCACCATGAAACACCTACGACATTATAAAGAATTTTTTCCCTCGTTTTAAAAGGAGAAGGAACGACGTGGGGCCAAAGCAAAGCGACATACTAATAAGCAATTTACTAAAAACGTTTCAATGTAATTTTTTTTTTCATTATTCACGTTCGATGAATTCGTTTGAAACCATTTTCTTCAATTCTGATGAAATCATAGTGGCAATTCAAGCTGATAATACGTCATGTATTATTGAATCAAATTAAATAGTCCTGAATATTAGCTCAATGTAATCAAAATTAAATAACATATTTGAAAATTTATTGTTTGATTTCATAAAGACTGATAGAAAGACTAGATTAGAGAGAGATTAATTTAATTTCAATAGCATTAAAAAAATTTGTAAACCTATTACAGTCAAAAAGTGATTACTGATTTTGTTCCTAAAATGAAACATAAATTAAGTATTTTCTTGCACTAATATAAATTTTTAGAAAACCGAAAGTCATTTACGAAAGTAATGCCAGCTAAAAATAAAATTGCCAATGAATCCAGTATGCCAGTATGTTATTCTTAGTTTCCATTCTACGAATCCTTTTTCTAAATTGAAGGGAGATTTTTATTTTAAATTTAGTTGACAGTTAGTTAATTCAGATTTTTTTAATAGTGAATATGATTCCTAAAAAAGATTTTAAAGGTGAAAAAATCCAACTTAAAAAAGACGTAGAAAGTGGAAAGAAAAATAAAGATACAGTAAATATGTATGAAATTTTGGAAAACAATCTTGGAAAAATTGCTATTATTTGTGCATGTTCTAAGCCTTCTTTAACCTAAAAAAATTAACTAAGTATAATTCTTATCAGTATGAAAATGGTGAAAATTCTCAATTTATTTCTTTATATTGAATTTTTTACCACGAATGTTCAAATCTGATGTATAGAATTATGTATGTATATAATCATAAAGGTTAAAACTTCAAAATCATAATTTAAAAAACGATCGAAAAGTAATATAATATAGAGTTAATAATTGTATTTCTAGTGTCTGTAATAAAAATTATATTATCTAGTGTCTGTAATAAAAGCAATCTTCATTAGCGAAATACATCGTTATTTAATTAATTTTTTTTGCAACCATAATTTGGTAAATAATCTTGAATTATTATGTAATTCCAATGTAGGTCCTGAAATCTCCTCTATATTAATTATGCAGCAGGGTTCTCTGTATATAGAAAAATCAAAATATAGCAAGAAACTGAAAAAACAATTTGGCAAATTATGTAATTGCGTGATAATTAGATCGAGTTTACTACATTAGAAGAAAAGAAAATTAGTGTATATTATCTTGAAATTGCAGTTCCTGATAGTTTCTATCCGACAAGGCACAAAAACACTTTTGTCGTTAGCAAAATCCAAATTCAGTATGCTCATGGTCTGTTTCTCTCAAGGTTAAAATAACAAAAATAATGAGGGGAATTCATGAGAAAAGAAATTTATTCGTTCTAGAAAATATGCAATTTCTCCATCTGGGAATTTTCTCGTTTCAATTAATCTCCGCTAGAGAATATTCGATATTTTTCCTTTATTTTAGTTCCAAAAGAAGGATCATGTAATTTCATTCTAAATTAATATTTCTCAGTAATGTTGAGATTTAAGAAAAGTATTCTTCATAAAAATTTGAAAGATCCCATTTTATCTCTAAGCATTGTTTTTTTCCCTCGGTTTTCCATTACTTTCTTAAGAATTGAAAGTTTTAATACGAACATTATGTAAGAGAACTCGAAAAGTCGCTTCTTTTTTTTTTCGTCTGAGTGAGGAAAGTAGAGTTCTCCTTTGTGATTAATTTTTAACGAATGGATTTATTTTTTTAATAAAACGAGAATTCAAGCATCTTCAGATATTTTGATACTTCGACAAAAGAGCGAATGAGCTTTTTTTCTAAATTTTTTTCCGATGCCAAAATAAGTGGCAATTTCTTTCTGTAAGAAAGCAACGTTTTAGCTAACTTCAACGTAAAACCTTTAATGAATTATTCGGTTAATTAATACTGACGTTAAAAAATACTCGAACATTTTTAAATGTCTTTTTTTATAAATACAGCTCAAAATATTTCTTTAAGAACTATTCTTATTGTTTCGTTTTAGAAGTTTATTCGAATTTTATGAATAATTTTATTTGTTGAGGTAATCACCATTTAATCAATACATGTGTTTTTATATAATACCTTTCATAATGTTCCCGCATTCAGGAGAAAAAAGTACAATTACAATTGATCTATTTTAGGAATAATTAACTTTTTAGATACAGAAAAGTAAGCATTCGACTTCTCGGTAATTAACCTCAAATTTAGTAAACAAATTTCAGATCAGGATTTTGAATTATTTGTTTTAATAAACACATTCAGTTATAAATAAAAAGACAAAGTATTTTCCTTATTGCTTATTATCTGATGAGCTTCTTCTGTTATATTCAAGAAGAATGACATATATATGATAAGCAAACACTAGATTCTTCCAATACGCCTCTTTTGATTATTAATAGCTAGTATTATAAAAAACCCGACTTAAATGCCTTTAAATATAATCAAAGAATACTAATTATTCTAAACAAATATACAGCATTTGCACTAAAAGAATCCACACAAATTTGATAGACAGTTTTGACTAATATTTTCATTGTATAGTAAAAAAATATCCAAGTTTTTTGTATTTCCTTAGAAGGCTCGGATAAGATCTTTTCTTTGAGATGTCTGAAAAAGTCTGGAAAATGCTCACATTTGCGTTTTTCTTTTGGATTATCATATACAAGACTCTGAAAATCTATGCCCGAATTGATAAAATAAACACGATAGGGAAGAACAATAATCATAAAATATAAGAATACAACAATTTTTCTGAATCTGCAGGGCTCGCGTCTTTATGCGGTACGATAATAAGAAAAAGACAAAACAATACGAAAAAAAACTAATTATTTCAAGCAAACTTAGCCAGGAAATATTCCATTCAGAAAAAATATCATATATAGAAAAGGCAAATAGATATAATTAAAGCAGTTTTCGTATATTTTAAGTATCATATCGTTGTTGCACGCCAAATCTGTAAATTTGAGAATTTGGCAATTTTCATATAAACTAGTTTTACTAGTTTTAATGTCTTATCTGCATAATGTCAACTAACCTTTGAAAATGTTATTAATATGGAAGTAATCGAAGTTGATATGTCGAGTTTTAATTGTTTCTGGCGTTTTAAAGATGATTCCTCTTTCAAATAGATTTTTTGTAAAAGCACATTTTTGAGGTTTATTGGTTTGAGCGAGTCGTCATAGAATAGTCGATACAGAATCGTTCAATATGCCAAGGATTTTAAGATTCATTATTTAAAATTAGGCTGAGAACAATTTAACAAAAACTACTACAAAAAAGGCTTGGTCAAAATTGATATGGTGGTTTCAGTTTTAAATACGAAATGATTGAACACCATGAATTACATTATTTTATAAGTATTATCTATTTTTAACGCCCTTATCTATAAGAAAAGATTAGTTTTCTATTTGCATCATCCATTGCGTTTGAATTTTAGCATATCTTTTAAACTCCAACATGCGATTTAAGATATACAACTAGCAGAAAATAGGCAAATGCAACAAATATTTAGTTATTTATTATGTAAAATACCAAGATTTAGAGAAATGAAGGATATATTCCAAAAACTCATTAAAATAAGGTGCGAATAAAACCATTATGAAAAATCGAATCTCCAATAGTAAAAGGTTGGGATTTCTGTAATATATTATTTCGTACGCTGCACATTCATTAACTTCTGAGTGTATTAGGCAAACCTATTAACTTCCTATTTGCGAAATTCATTATACTGGAATTTAAGTGATAGCTATTAAGCCTTCGATCCAAAGGATGCGTTGCATGGATTCCTAAATGGAGTAACTTTCGTGCGGTGACCTTGTTGTTGATTTCGTACCAAAATTTCAATTTCCACAGCAAATAAAGCATTGAAATAAACGCGTTAATTTTAGGGAGTCGTGGGAATTCGGGCTGCGTAAGCATATGCACTGATGCGTGAGATTCGCTTTTAATGACCTTCAAATTTGTTTAAAAAGAGTTTTAAACAATGGATTTCCCAAGGCAAATATACGATTTGTCCTTTTTTCTTCCCTTTCTGTAATTTTATTATAGGTTTCACATTCGCAGAAAAAAAATAGTTTTTATACCGAGATGAGAAATTTCATTTTCCCTCGATAATTTTTTATTCAATCTCTGAACAATAATTTTATTGTTTGAAATGAGGGAGACATTGCCCTTAAGGAAAAAATGTGAAATCAATACATGTGGGAAACAGAAAATATATTGGAGCATTTAGGAATCTCGTTGATATGTTTGCAAAACAAACAAAAGAAAATATTCACAAAAATGCAGATCCCTGCATTGACTTTAAACTCACAATGAGTCTCAAAATTGATTATGCACTAATCACTCTCTTCTTTGAAAGCACAAAAATGTAATAAAACTTACCATTTAAGTTTAATATTTACAGAAATGCTAAAGTATACATTTAGAAGTAAATTGGGTTAATAACAAATATGAAATCTTCAGAATAATTTAGTTTTTATGCGGTAAGCACAAAATTCGATGCAACAAAATTAAATGTACACCTAAAAATTTTATAAAATGATCCCAGTTTTTTTCTGAAATTTTTCATTAAAGCATTCTGTAGTTGTACTCGAAGCATATAAACATCACAATATTTTTTTACAAATTCAATTATTTGTGCACCTCAAAAACCTTGTAATAAATTCTAGGACGGAAACTTCTGAGAATATACGTTATTTAGTCATCAAGTGGTGGAAAGTTAGAATGTCTTTTCGAGAAATTGCTTCACTAATTGGAAAAAGACATGATTGTGCCCAAAAAATATTACAGAAATATCGTAGAACTGCATGTATGTATCGTAGAACTGCATGTATGTATCGTAGAACTAATATTCCAGGAAGAGGAGTTAAGAAATTTTGAGCATTACTGCAAAGAGGAAGATATTACGTTTAGTGAAGACAAATCCAAAGTTAATTGCTTTAAAACTTGCATCATCGATACCCACAGCAATTGCAAACAAGCATTCAGCTGAAACTGTTAGACCTTTTCTTCATAATGCCGGATTTAATGGTCGTGCTCCAATACGGAAACCAGTCATTAAGTGTATCAATATAAAAAAAGACTCTCTTTTGTAAAAGAACATATTTCAAATCCGGAATCATTCTGGAACATTTATTTATTTTTCTGATGAAAGCAAATTTAATTTATATGGAAGTGATGGACGATATAAAGGGGAATATAAAGACGATATAAAGGGAGGGAAGTTGAAAAAAACTGGATATTATAAACACAATAAAGACGGTAAGGTATTGGAGTGAAACAGTCCACGTTTGTTGTTGTTTGGCAACAAATGGAGTAGTTTACATTTACGGCATCATGGGCAGATTGATATATCTTGACATGTCGAGGAATTCCTTACAAAAAGGACAGATAAAATAGAACTAGGGTCAAATATCATCTTTCAGCAAGATAACGATTCGAAGCATATTGCGAGGCTTGTTGAATTTTATTTGTTGTACCATTGCAACTAACACTTCACGACAATCTCCAGAATGTAATAGAAAATTCACAGTATCAATAGAAAACATCCACCCATAAACTTGGCGTAACAAGTTAAGAAGGAATCAAGAAAGTCTTAAGGGAAGAGTGGGCCAAAATTTCAATTGAAATAACCAAAAAATTAATGAAGCCTATGCCTAAGCAATTACAAGCTGTAATCCAGGCAAAACGCTTTGGAACTAAATATCAACTTGCGTATTGTAACAAAATTAATAAAACTACATACTCATTTATTTGCGCCTGTGTTATATTTATTTATTTTGATATAAAAATAAATTCTGTTACATAAATTTTTCTTCATGTTTTAGACGGGGATGAGCCAGAGTATCAGCAAGAAGAAAAAAAACAGATTTCTTAAAGCAAAATTTTGTCAGTTAAGTCAAAACATATGGTCATGTGTAATACTCATTTTAGACCTCGATGTATTTTTAAAGTAAAAATTTATTTTTATGAAGATACTAAATAAAAGTTTAAACAAGTGAAAAATCATTTTATAGCTTCTATTACGATGTATTTTCAAGTAAGAGGTTTGTAGCCTCTGAATTGAGTGAAATGATGAGATATTTAAAATATTATATTCGTAAAATAAAGCTCTAAATATTACCAACTAAAAATATTTTGCCATTATAAATTTAAACTTATTCTACCTATTTCAAAAAGAATTTTGTAAAAAAAAATATTCCTAATATAAGAAAATTTTATTTCTTTATGTTTGTCTGGACAAGTAATAAAAAATTTGTGAAAGTGCCAGACAGATTTCTTTTAAGCAGAGGAGATTTACTCCAAGACGAATCTGACAACACTGTCAATCAATTTATTTACAAACAAATCGGTAATGATGGACGGTGAGCATTCACATTCAATTTCATTCTCTTTTAGGACGAATCCATCAACATTTTCTTGTTCACGCCTTTTTGTTCGTGAATTGTGCAAATCAACTTTAAATTGAGATCTGCTTTTCCTAGTCCCATGTGACATTACTGCGTTTGATTTATTTTGTATGTGTTTTAAACTCAAACAAAATAGAGATAGAATAAAACTGGAATTAGTTTAAAGAATTCTTTTTATCCTCTCCAACAAAAAATGTTATATTTATATGCCATTTATTACAAGCTGAAATAAATAGATATTCATATGTTATAATTGCATACAAATAGTTAGAATTTATTACAGAAACCTTATTAAAAATTTTCACCAGGCAATGAAAGTCTCAATTATTTTATTGCATATCTTGAATATTACGTGTTGAATAATTTGGAATTTAAATTAAATTAATTTACGATACGTTAGTATCTACCATACATTTGTACTAATATGAAAATATTTTAAGTGAAATACTTGATTCAACTTGTGGAATTTCATGTAATGGTAGTTCTATATTAAAAACATGAATTGAGCAGACCATTAAAATACATATATTAAGTTCAGCAATAATTTTTGAGCTGCGAATGCTAAATTGTTGTCAGATTTATAAGCGAAGAAAAAATAAATATGTTTTAATGGAATGTTTAGCAGTACATTACAGCAAACAAACTCATGACATCAACAATTATTGGAAGCACTTCAATATTTAAGAAAGCCTGGTTTTCATGTATAATATAAATTAAGTTATTTTACATCTGCTAAAGATGATAAAGTCCACGATAACACCCAAAATTAAAAATTCTGTTTATTTGTATGCCAAAAATAAACGAAATTTCAATACATTTAAAGCAATATAAAAATGAGAGAAGCATTGTAACCATTTCCTTTCTATAATCTTAATAAAAAAGGTGTCATGTAATTTTTTTCTAACAAAAGAGATTTTACCAAAAAGTACACAAGTTCAACTAAAATTTTTGACTTGCAAATGGTATGTTGAGTCTGAATCATATGCCAAAGAAATATTAGATACGTTTTTTTATGAAATTTAAAGTAGGTATAAAATTTAACAACATTATTGAACAAAGAAGCTCATGATACAAATAATTAATGTTGGTATTTCAATGTTCAAAAGAGTCTGGCTTTCATGCACAATATGAATTGAACTAGTTTATATCTCCGGAAGGCGACAAAAACAACGATCACTGAACAGCCAATAAAAATATTATTTATCTCAACCACAAAAATAAAATTAATTTCGATACAATTGAAATAAACTAAAATTGGGAGAAATATACTCTAATCATTTCTTCCTATAATTCTGATAACAAAGGTGTCATGTTTCCTTTCTAACAAGAGAAAACAAGTATCATACAATATTTAATCTTCGTTAGCTAAATTTGTTTTCATGTTATGACTAATGATGAATTATCCCATTCTAGAAAAAAAAAACGGAACCAAACAGGAAAACAGATGTATTTAAATAATCTAAAGCAATGTTGTTTCCATAAAAAAACTGAAATAGTAATCTCGAGGAAAGATTCTTTCTCTCTTAATAAGCTTTGATGAATAATCGTTGATTCGCTTTTGGAGCTTAAGCTAATTACGGAAGATAGCGTGAAAATCATTGGAGTGTTTTGTTTATTTACTTAAAGCAGCTGCACGTCAAGGCTACTTAATCTTAATTTTTACTTTCCGCTACCAGCTATCATTGGGAAGATCGACGAAGGTGTTAGAAGAGGTAATATATTTACCAAGGATGGATCTACAAAGAGATTGGATTGCGTCATGGATTTGTGGCTTCTCGGTAAACACGATGGCAAAAAAAATCCTGACCACTGGTTTGCGTGACAGGATACTTAACTGATAACAAAAGAATGTGTCTATTCCTAAAAAATCCGGTTTGTATCCATTAAGATGATTTGCTAGTCTGGCAAAAATGTACAGTCTAAATTTAACTTAACATGGAAATTTAGTTCCGGATAGTATAAATTAATACTATTATGCAAAGAATAATCACTGAATCATCTGGGGGGAAAAAAAGTCCAGTTTGTAAACTTTAAAAGGAGTTTGCTAGTCTTTGGATTACGGAAGAATTTAACTTGAATGCATTTTGAAATTTGATGCTGAGCAATTTCAACTACTGTATAGTATATCCATTTAAGTAAGGAAATAATTAATGATGTATCTCAGTAAAAGAATTATCTTTAAAGAGAGTAGTTGAATTATTTCAATAAAAAATCTGTTTTATAAGAGAATTTTGCCAGCCTTTGAACTATGAAAAAAAATTATACATTTAACTTCATTTTGAAATTTGGTTCCGAGTAGTTTAATCGAATATAAATTGGATTCTTTTAAGTAAATAAAATAATCAATTTATCAGAATAAAAAATATATATATTTTTAAAACGGTTGAAATAAGGGATGGAACTATCTCAGAGCACTTAAAAGATTTTTGAACTTGAATATGAACTCTCCATATTCATTTCTTTGCATATTCCAGATTCGGATACTATTCTGGATACACTAAATATTATTGATTTCCAAAATACTCATCAATATTTCTAGAACAAATTTCACAAATAGAAATGTTTGAATGATCTTCTGAATTTTCAAATATTAAATTATTTCTATTGTAATAAGTTTTCTTTGTCTTTTTTTTTATTTATTTATATACTAAGTGCCGAATCAGCACAATTTTCCTACAATTTTTAGCTAAAAAGCTCGACGAATTCCTCTGAAATAAAAATAAAATTGGCACCTTAATAAGCAGTTTTGAACAAACATAAGGCTTTATAAATAAACAAAAACAGTTATAAATCAATATTTTATCTTCGAAGCCAGTTGAAAAAAGTTTATCAAAAACATAAAAATTAATACAAAGAGCATTGATTTTGATATATGATGAACACATAAATAAGTTCCCTTAACTAATTTTTACATAAATGTACTAAAATAATTTTTTAAAACTGAGATTTAAATTTGCTTAAGATTCGTTGCTTTCGCTCTTCGTTATTTTTATCATCAACGTATAATGAAAAGATTTCTTCTTCTGTATCATTCCATTCAATGTCAAAGTTAACGATTTGTTTGGAAACAGTCAATTCAGATGAGTATTGTTAATAAATGAAAAATAAAAGGTTATGTTATAAACAAACGATATAATTTTTTTCGTATATTTTTGTTAAATTCTGACAATTATTTCTTTGAAGAAACAAAATTCACAGGGCATGTTTAAAATCTAATTTTTCACAAAGTGAAAATCAGTTTAGATAAATTACCCTTTAGTTTCTCTTTATAAATATATTCGAATTAGTAGGTTAATATACATAATAATATATACAAGGATGAAAACAGAAGATTCTTTTCACTTATCTAAAAGTGATTTTATATTTCGCTTTCAATCCTAAATTACAATGCATACAAAAAGCTAACAATAGACTTCATGAAAATTCTTTAAGTTGACAAAACAACAAATTGTAAAATTATCATTATCTTTTATGTTGTTTGTTGTCCCTTAAATATATAAATTACGTTTAACCATTTTAATTCAATTTTTTCATCACAATTGCTTATTGTTTAAAACAAACTTTTTCCTCCGAACACCAGAAATCATCAAGCATCCTACGAAACGTTGCAAAAATTTATTCATGATATTTTCTCTCTTATTTGTTTATGCAGATTTTTTTTTATATTTTAAATGCTTTTTGTTACAAAGCTTTTTTCCTTCAAGTTTAAAAATTTTTAGCCGAGTAGTTTTTGAAAGTCTTTTGTTAGCGAAGCATCTCTTTTCAATCTGGAGGTCTTTTATATTTAGCCCACGTTTTTCATTTCAAAAACGAAAAGCAAAAGAGTAAACATGGAATTGGAGACACACAAAAAGAGAAGAGGAAGAAGAAAGAAAGAAAGAAAGAAAAGGAAAAAAATCCCGCGTTATTAAGTTCAGCAGAAAATGGGGTGATGTTAAAGTCGGAACTACATCGCTTGCTTTTTAGATTCTGTCCTTTTCATCAGTACAAGTTCCTCTTGCTCCAGCGAATCCCAACAATTTATCACGGACGTTGTTTGTCCAGCCTCTAAAGGATGCAAAAGTGTGCAGCGTGGGGAAAAATTTTCACAAAAGGAAAAGTGTCTCCCATACAATACTCAGGGTTAATTTTTCCTTTTATGATTCTGGCGAGCGAAATCGATTTTTGTTTCTCGGCAATTTCGGTACGAGATTCTCAAGTGGTCGAATCTCCGCGCTTCTCATCAGTTTTATGCAAAACCGAAAATTTGATCGGTGCTGTGGCTTCTTTTTTTCCCCGACTCATTGTATCTCATGGCCAAGAGTGGGCAAAAGAGAAAATGAAAAGTGGGGGAATGAAGAATGAACTGACTCAAGTACAAAAGGTTACCGTGCCGTCAATCGAAAGAAATTCTCATCAAAGTTGGAAGCGGAAAGAAAATTCCGAATTAATAAATGCTTTCATTCGTGAGGATATCTTTAAAAGACTTCAAGCTAAGTCTCCCTTCACTTTCTTTTCTTTTCCTTCCTTTTTAAAAAAATTATTTCGCCGTAAAATGCTAGCGCAATTAGTTTATTCATCACTTTTGTGCGAATGGGGATAATTATTGGGATTCGGAAACAGTGACCGGAAAGATCAGAAATGCATCGCTTTAAAATGTTCAAAGGTATGTTTGTTCTTTAAAAGAATGTATTGGGATGGAGGAGGAGGGATTTTATTACATCAGGGGGATGATATATTAAAAATAAATTGCTTAACGTACAGAAATCATTGATATTTTTAAATAAAATTAGTAAAACTAATTTTTTGTAATTAAAAGTACGTTCCTGGTTACTTGAAATTCCTGTTTAATTTGTCATGGAGGCGATGTATTGCTAACATTTATTCTTTTAATTAATATCCTTCATAAAGAAGGATAAAATAAATAAAAATTAAAAGAATAAAAGAAGCAACAACTGCATTTTTTGAATTCATCACTCTTTCAAAATCATCAAAATTATTTTTTAACACTTGTTCTTTAAATAATAGATTAATAATTCCCTTATAAATTTTGATATATGGTGAATCAAAGGGAAGATGAATCAAAAATTAATTTCACAGAATTCTTGTTCAATTCTGAAATAATTGGATAATATAATTAATATATAATATTATAATTAATATAATAATAATATTAATATAATTGGAAAAAATACCATCTGTTGATATTTACTAGTATGAAAAAATCATTTTGCATTTACGTTTTAAAAAAATGTGTGTTTTAAAAAAATATGAAAATTCTCTTTTTAATAATATTTTTCGAATTATAAGCATAAAGAATAATATCTGACTTTCGTAACAAGCAAACAAAACTAATAATAATAATTAAATAAAATTCATTCCATTTAAACACATGGCAGAATCAATTATTTTAAATCATTTATAATCCCTTTTTAACATTCTTTTTTAAATCGATAGGCACATCGTGGAAAGATATTATTACTTTGCAAACAAAATAATAAAAAATTATTATCATATCTTATTGAAATCTGCAATATAATTTTAAATATTTACTAGTGTGGAAAAAAATCAGTTTAAGAAATAGGATACAACTTTTCTAATTTCTGAGTATTCATATTTGTCACGAAAATCATTGAGTTGCTTACATTAATTCTCCTGAACAACTTTTATAAAAATAGACCATATCATTTGGGACAAAATCAACATGCAAAAGAATTTTTAAATATAGGCAAAATCTCTGAAGATATCTCTTAAAATAAACATCATTCTTTTTGTGTAATTGGTTTGATTTTGTTTGTTTCTTCGATAAAGTAATTTTACCAAAAGACAGAAAAAATGCGTAAATATTCTCTGCACAGTTTCTGAGAAAATATCTCCTGAAATAAAAGTAAGCTCGCAAGGAAATAAAAGATGCAATAATGGTACGTATAAAATGTCAGATAAAAATACACCTTCACCACATTTGTGTCGTCTAAGACACATTTCGTGCATTTCAACTATTCTGCAATTTAAGCTAACGTACTAATGATAACTAGTAAGTATTAAGACATTTCAAATCCATATTCATGAATAATTGGGAGAAAAATTTCCTCAACGGAATACTCTTCGATGTTTATTGCAGTATCTCGAAGCTAAACAAAAATTCTTCAAAATACTTCATTATATTGCTCATGGCGAAATCATATTTCATGTTAGTTTTTTTGTGTCATTATGTTAATTTTTATTAGAATATTTATACGTTTCATTTAAATATTTATATTATTTTTATGGTTGCTTAATACCTTAATTATTTCATTTGGATATTTTATTTCTACTTTATCAAGAATCAGCAGAAAATTTTTTTTTCCCTCAAATATGAAGATTTATATCATGGGGATCATCTTTTAAGTCCTGCATATTATTTCATAATAAGGAAATGGTATCTAAAAAGTTAATGTTAAACACAGATTTATAAATTCATCGTTGCTTTTTTTCATGAAAATCATGCCTGATGTTATTTTTAACGAATGTATTATATCATATCCTTATATTGTATTTCCAAATGCTTCATTTAAATATTTATATACATTTTGCAGGCTTAAAGCTCTGAACTACTTAATCTTTATTTCTGTCTTGGAAAATTTACCTCGAAGATCATGCTTGATGTTATTTTTAGAGAATGTATTCCATACTCTGAAATACATAATATAATAAATACATTTGAAATACATAATATATATGTATATATATATTATGTATTTTCATATGCTTTATTTAAATATTTTTATGCTTTTTTTACTGGCTTAAATCTTTGAGCTACTTGAAAATCAGTCTTTATTTCTATCTTGGCAAATTTACACAGCAAAATGCAACTGTAAAAATTGGAAGCAAGTATTGTAAAGACATTAGGGAAAATTTAATCTCACATATATATTCTTCATCCTCGAAAAAATTTCGAATATATTTTATTTCGCTTCCAATTACCATTAATATCTTTTTAAAGCAAGAAAATAATTCAAAAAAAAATATTGAACCACTCTTTTCTAGGGGCAAAAATACTAACACTAAATTTCCAAGTCAAATTCAACCCAAACAAAGTCTCCTTTGAATCTAGAGGGAAAAAAATAGAAGAAAAAAAAAACACCGGCTCCTCACAATAGTATTCTTTTGACGTCCAAATAAGAATGTTTTTTAATAGATATTTTTGTCAAAAATATCAAATTTTGAATTTGTCTTTTCCTTAAACATAACGATTTAGTGGCAGACGGAAATGGAAAAGTTTCCGTCCTGGTTAAATTCGAGGTATACATTCGGGATTTTGATATGTCATATGGAGTTTGATCTTTTGATTTACGATTTTTAAATCCTGAAAAGGGAAAATCATTTTTCTACTTCTCGATTTTTCTTTCATTTTATTTTCCCGTTACATGGTTTATAGTCTTTTGTTTTAAAATATAAAGAACCATATCTATGTGTTATTCCAATGCAGTTCCTAACACATATTTAATTAACTGTCAAATATGACACGGTTGTAGAAAACTTTCAGAAAGAAAAGAAATCTTCGAATTACTGATTACAATTGATAATTTTGAAATACTTTGAAATCAGGTGGTTGCTTTTCTAAAGATCTAGACGATATACTTTTACTTGCCTTAAGATTTAACGTCGAAATTAATTATAAATCATCTAAATGGCAATGCGCGCAAGAATGGCAGACCGGGATTGAATTCCAACTTTTGCAGCAGATCTGTAGCTTTATTTAAAAATATCGGTTAAGGTGATAATTTAACTTTTTCAAAACTAATTATTTAGATCTTTTCAAGACTATCTTTTTATTCCTTATTCAAATTTGCTTACATAAGGCACAGTCTGATTCAAGTAGAAGTAATTCTTCAAATCAATTGATTTCAAAATTATTCCTAATTGTCTTTAGAAAATATTATGAGTCTTTAAAACTATTACTTCATGTAATTTATTGTATTTTTGGTGAATTTTTTCTACAGTTTGAATTTTTACATATATCTCTATCTTGCATTTAAAAGTATTTACAACTAGAAAATACATTAATAGTTTTTAAATAATAAAATAATATGGTTAAACAAAGTTAAATTCTTTTATAACTTTATTATCAATTACTCCTTGAAATTACTGATCAACTTTCAAAATAAGATTTTTTATGATACTTATTTTTAATTTAAATTATCATTCTACCGCATACAATAAAAGATATAGCTCTATATATTTAATTTTATTATTTTTTCAAGAAATTATATTTCTACTGTGCTGTCTTATGAATTCCTTCATTAATCACAAACAATATCTAATTCTTGCAGAAACCCAAGACAATGAGTTTTTATAAGTGTATAGTTACCTATTCAGTCAAAAATGGTCATAAACCTTATATTCATCCCCAAAAGATATTAAAAATGAAATCGGAGTAAGAAAAATGTAAAAGAGATCGAACATAGATGTATTCTGAGTAAGAGTTTCTTTATTTGGTTTGAAAGGAACTTTTTATAATCTGGGACGATATAATTAGTAACAGCAAAATAAAGAATATAATTACAAGTCTGAAATCAAATTTTTATATTATGTTCTTTGTTATCTTTTACCAACCATAAAACGATTGCTCGAGAACCAAGAATAAAAGCTTATATAAATATATAAAAAAATATGTTCGTTCATTTTTAAACAGAATCAACTCAAATTCCCATATTCTACTTTTAAAGAGTTTTTTTTTTAACTTTTCCACTGCGTTAAATAGAGTCAATATATATTCGTAAAATAAATGCACAAGAATAATTAAATTTTGGACTCCATAGAATTGCTTGCATTTGTTTGCATAGTAATCATTGTAGCATTTCATCTCAAAACAATATAAGACAGCATGCCCCTGGATGTGAGATCACATGCGCGATCGCGTCGTGTAAATTGGCCCTCATTTACTGTCCTTTTAATTCCTACTACCCACTTAGCTTATGACACGCGCGAAAGAAGAAAAAAAGGTTCTCTACAACAGAGCAATTTTAACTATCAGAAAAGCTCAAGAAAATGTATAAAAATACCGAGTCCAAATATCAGAAGTATCGGTCACTTATGCTTTGTGTATCTTCAAATGGTAGAAATTTCCTCACAACAGAGTTCACACTTTCTCTGGATTCCCATCTGCAATTATGCAAGACCTTATCATCGTAATTACTTCGCCTCTTTAAGGAAAAGAGCAAGTATTTTGGAGAAATAGATGCAATTGGCTTCTAGCCAGAAGACCTAACGGCAGATTTCGTGTCTCCAAAGCTAAAGTGAAGAAATGAACAAACTCTTCGCAAAGAGGAAGATATAGAGGTCACGTTTATTGTTGACGTGATAATATTTCTCCCTTAACTCTAAATGTAATGGAGCAAAACTTAGAAAAGTTATTTTAGCTCCCCCTAACAGGATTCACTGTGCAAATTTAAAGTTGACGAATGCATTGGTGACAAAAAGATCCAAGTAAATCATCAATGATGGTACCAACATAATGTTAACATCGCCACAGTGTTACTTTACTGGTGGCACCATAATATTTTATCCTTAATTCTAAATGCAATAAAGATCCATAAGGCGAATCCTTTTCGAACCATCTGCTGTTCTAAGAATGGAACCATGCATATCTAAAGCTAGATAAAGTTCTGCTACCCAAAATATTTGGAGAAAGCAGTCGATGATTCATCTGAAATACTTGTCAAGCTTGCCACCACAACCACAGATGGAAAATATATTTCAAGAAGAGTATAAGCTCAACAGAAATGTCAGAATTTTTTATCCCCAAGTTTTGTTTGTTTTGTGTTCTTCTTTTGTTTCCGTGGAATAACGAAAGCCTTTTATTTCCCTTTGTTGCTTTTGTGGAAATTTGTTTCATTGCTTTCTTTTCAAAAAAGATCGATCGGGAAAGTGATGTGAAGAGGCGTAACTGGGAGTGAGAAATTGATTGAGTACTATTCCAAACGGTGGGAATGAAGTAAATGCGAAATTTAAAAGTTTCTGGCGACAAGTTCCAAGCCAGTGATGAGTAGTAAACTCATTTGCGAGAGTTTATACTTTTCACCATCATTATGATCGTTAATTATTAATCTAAGTTATCATTAAATCAATTTTAAACATGATTATTCATCAGTATTGTGCATAAATAAAGTGACCAGAATTCCCAAGTTAAAATTCTGAACGCTTTAATTATAAAATAGGAGAAAAGCCGGAACAGAGTCAATTTTCAGAATTCTCCCAGCTAATCCATATTGCCTACTAATTTATCGTTAAAAATAAAGATAAAACCAGCTCATACATAGCGAATATGAATAATATTGAAAAAAAATTATGATAATTATTGGTCATCACTCTTTAAAGTAAGGTTGTCGCAATCTTAGACCATACAAATTAAATTTATTACCGAATGGTAAGAGCTGGGAAAGAGAGATCTTCAGAAGCTATTTATTAAGAATAAACAATTATATATACTTAATATAAATTATTTGTTTTTAAATAATAATCCAGAGACTACGATATAATTTATTTAAAATCAAAATAAATCAAGATCATTTTTTCGGGCCATAAAAATAATCAAAATTTAAATATTTGCTCATGTCAGATTTAGCAATGTCTACAATTCCAGAGACATCATTGTCATCAAATATTAATCTAAATTATCATCCAACCAGAATTGTAAAAAAGTTATTTATTTAATAACGATGTGTATTCGTATTATTTCTAAACCTGAATTATGAATTATGCTTCATTTGTATAAATAATGTACAAAAGTTTATTAATATATGATGAATGTGATTTGTTTTCATTAAAATAAGTGCATATAATGAATATAAATTTCTTCAACATATCGAGTTTATCAATTTGATATGCCAGGTTTTTATCCATGGCGGTTTCCAGAGCATGTCTCGAGTTATAGATGAAATAATAACTTTAACAAACTCCACTGAGAAATTTTTTTGAGATATCATAGTTTTCAATTGGTAATATCATTCAATCAATTTATAACAGAATAATAATTTATCATAGTATATATATTACTTAATTTTCGAATGTTAGTATGGAAAGACAATTTAATACTAATTATTTTTCACTATATAAATATGTCACAAAAGGTAATTAAAACTGAAAAGATATTAATTTTCCTGAGGATATATTACTAAATGATGAAGTAAATTTTTTCAAGGCGTTCAGCTTATTAATTTAAAGGGAGATTTTAATTTTTTTTATGATTAATTATTTCAGCAATTCCTAAATTTTGGAATTTCAATATTAAAGTAATATTGAAATCCCAAAAAGTCGTAAGTATAAAAGTAATGTAAAATTTAATACTTTATATATTTTAATAAAATATAATATTCTGAAGTTATCCAAAATAGTTTCAGTTGAATTTATAAATAAATTTACCACTAGTCTCATCACTATTTTCTTGCTTACATAAAAACTGTGAATTTAATCAACTACGCATTCCATAAATATATTTTCTTTATTAAAATGTTATAGTAAAAGCAACGTTATATCTGTATAAGAGTTTAATGGTCCATAAACAAATAAGATTGAATTTTTGCATTAAAAGTTGCATTTTATTTAAAAATCATTTTATAGTTTCAATCATTATATTTATGCATTTTATTTTTTAAAAATCGTGCATGAATCAAAAAGAAAATTTTGCAGGATAGAAACACAAATAATTACAGGCATCATTTTTAAACAAATATCTTTGAGGTCTATTACTGCAACAAATTGCTCTTATAAAGTTAAACTAGATGACGCGTACACTTAATTCTATCATTTAACCTATCTAGTGATTGATATGTTACCAGTTGGCTATAATTAAAAAGTCCTTACTCTTTTTTTTTATTAATAATGTATTTAGCTCCGTTTCAACTGCCGAATTTCAAAAATTAGCCACGTATGTAGTGAAAAAAAATGTGCTATCATTGATTCGGTTCATAAGAAACTTTCAGCGGGAAAAGAAAACTCTTAATTGGCAACAATCCTTAGCGTTACTTCCAGGTCAAAATCACTGAACCGATTATAATAAAAAAGTATATACCAAACACTCTGTGACCTCATCGTATATGTGAACTAATGAAAAATGAAGTGCTATTTATAACTTCATAATTACTATCATTCCTTATACATTATTGGCATCCTTTTATATCAGTAATTTCTCGAGTAACTGCGAATTCTAGCTTATTATTGGAGGTGTGTAAGATATTACAGAATTTAACATAGAATCAAAAATTGCGTTATAGAAATAAAACTATGTTTATTAATTTTACCAGTAGGATATTTAAACTTTCTGCTGAAATTAATTTGATGTATAAAATCTTGGGATTTTTCAGTCAAATTTTTTCTAAATTTGAAACTTTCCGAAACATATTATACTGTAAACCCGGTCATGAATAATTTAATTTTTCCAATATAAAATCCTTAATTCTTAACAGACTTCAAATAATTCTGGACAGAAATGGATCGAAAACCAGACATGAATTATTTAAATTTTTTTTTTAATTTACATGAAAAAATGTGCAAATTCTAGAAACAGTTTAAATACTGCATTTTTCATAAGTTTTTAAATATTATGGAATACTGCCCAAATTCTAGTGTTTTAATTATTCTCAGAATTTTAATAAAAACTAATGGCGACTAAACTAATTATCAAAACAATGGTATAAATAAATTATAATACAAGTATTATAAAATAATATAACAAATATAATAATATAAACTCATTTAACGACCAGAAACTGGTTTATATTTTCAAATTTCACGTTGGTATTTGAATTCCGATATCAAATGCATAATCTATTTCGCATTGTGGCCAATCATCTAATCTGAGGTAAGCGCAGACCTCTAACTATTAAATGCTAATCAGACTCCTTGTAGAAATGGTAGCTTTGTTCTGGCATTAGTTATTGAAGTTTAGTTAAGGAGAATACATGAAAATTCAAATCAAAATATTTTATTTTTCATTCCGTCTGGCTCATTAAAAGATAAATTAGTTTTCTTCTAGTTTTTTTTTAGTTTCGTCTCTTCTAATATAGTGCTCTTTTGTATACTGTTTGAATAAAAATGCATCAATCAATAATGATTGCAAGTTTTTTCCCCTCAAATCATAAATAAATGTCTTTTTCAAGCTAACGGTAGTCAAGAAGAATTGAAAATTAAGCTGTTTCCAATATCAAAACTATATTGCCCATATTTGTCTTGATATGTATATTGTATATAAGCAGAAATAATAAACTGAACTCAGCATTCAATTCGTAAATCTTAACAATGATTGATTTTATGAGAGATATTTCTTTAAAACCTCGACCAATACATCACTAAATATATGAAAACAAGCATGTGGTGGATGAAGAAAAGAGAAATTAATCAATAACATCTTTCTTCCTTCATCATATTCTGGAAAACACCGATAAATTACCAAACAAATATTGACAAATTCGAATTTTAAAGGTATGTATTCGTTTTTCAAGAGTTATTGTTTCATTTTTAATAGGCTATGTTTCATGATACTTTTTAGTGTATTGAAAATTTCAGATTTATTCCAAACTTACGTTTATACATATATCGAACTCTAGAAAGATTAATGCTATGTATACTTACTTAAAATCCAGGATTTACGTTTTTCCGATTTTCGATTGATAGTTTGAGAAGAAATTCTCCTCATAAATTTTTGGCTATCTTTCTGTAACTCTTTCTTTATTGAAACTTTATGCATATCAATAAAAAAATGTTTAAAACATTTTTTTTTGGCTAACTATAAACCATTAAATAATTTTCTAGCATTTTGGCTATAAGTCAAAAACGAGTAAATGATGTTTCCAATATTCAGAATATGTAGAATAATTCAAAATGAATATAACGATTACAAACGGCTATATCTATTTAATGAAAAAGAATTTATCGATAAGATTAACACATAATATAGACGGAACACATAATATCAAAGTATGCATTTGTAATGCGCTTGCTTCGGTCACTGCAGACATGCTTCAGAATTTATGGGGTGAAATGGACTATCGCCTAGATATTGTCCGTGTGACCAAGGGGAGTCACATAGAACATCAATGATGTATGTATACAAAATTTTGAAGTTCCGTCTACATTATGTGTTAATCTTATCGAAAAATTCTTTTTCATTAAATAGTTATAGCCGTTTGCAATCACTATATTCATTTTGAATTACCCTATAGATTGAAAAAACTTTCCATCAATAAATTTTGTTATATCTGCTCATCTAAGGAATAAAGTAAAATATTCTTACATAACCAAGACGTTTTCTAGTAACAATATATTATAAAATAATTAAATTAAAACATTTAAATTATCAGCTCATTTTTGTTGAATTCTAATTTTTATTTTTTTAAATTTCTCTTTATTTAATTTAATATATTATTTTTAATTTAAAATTATTAAAAATTGCTAAAATTAACATCATAACTATTTTTATAAGTATCTTATTCATCATATAAAGAAAAAAATGTCCTTTTTCAAGAAAAGAAAAAGCGAAAATACTTGGAATGAAAATAATAGTGCTTCGTATTTCTACATCCGCTTGACTAAAATTTTAATAATAATCTTCATTCAATTACACAACCTTAAAACACATATCCTTCCCCACTAGTCAAGTCAAACTTTCATAAAAATTAAATCTAGTTTACTACTAAAATGTGTCTAATTTTTCTACTGATTTGTGCCTAATTAATGCTGTATTTCGTCAATATTACAGAACTTAATGAAGAAATATTGTTATTCGTAGTGAAATATTTAAAAATAAATAAGCCAATAAAGTCACTAAAAAAATCATTATTCTAGAAATGTTTGATTGAAGAAAAATGCAGCATTACAAACAAAGCTTAAAAAATGAAAATATATCCGAGATGTAATCGAAGACCGTTTAGACAAAAAAAGGAGTATATAATCTAATATATAAAATAATAAAAGTGAGTATAGCATCTTTTTTTTAATTAGTTAATGTAATACATCAGTTCCAAAGACTGATGAAAAATTCATTTTATGATTTTCACACCATTTGAAGTCTCTTATTTGATGTAATTTAATTCAGTTTCAGCTTCAACTATATTTCGCGGCAATATATGCTCTCAGAGTATGAAATCAAACTGGTCTGGCACAAACTTCAATAATTAGGCCTGCTATATGGCAAGTTTCTATCTCCACAACATATTAGTCGATAAACTCGGAGACAAAAGCTGAAATCCTAATGACCACAGAATACAACTTTTCAATGACTGACTGAAACAAGACATTTCTAATTATTGTCTTTAATGAAAAAATATTTTTACATATAAGATAATGAAATGCTAAATTGGAGAGTCTTGAGTTGAAAGTTTATTTTATTTTTAATAAATGAATTCAAAATATAGCACCATACTATTAAATGTTCTTGATTAAGTGATCTTATGCGGTTTCATAGTAGATTCTAGTTTTCATTCCCGCAAGACCATGGATCTAATACACGATATCACTTTTGGTTGGGTTCGAGGTTATACGTAGAATCATTTGGTAAACCCGCTTTTATGAGCAGAGAGACCCGCTCAGTTATCGTCCTTATCCTCTAATGAGAATCTAAAATTAAAAACTCTATCCCCATATAGCATCACTGTCATTCCCATATAGCATTAGAAAGAATAATCAGAACTAATTACTCAATATTTATAAGTCAATAGAATAATGAATTTTTTTGCCTTCGCTATGAAGAAAATTCTCGTAGAAAGAATTCCTTATAAATATCTATGAAACATAAATCCAGTAAGTACAGAAAGCCACTTATCGATACAATGTCTCACTAATTATTATCTAAACCACAGCACGTACGATGGCAATCGTTTGAAAACTTGCGGAACAAGTTGTGAGAAAGAACCGCAAAATGTGGCACTATATAAATTTTAAAAAAGAGTAGCTTAGAAAAGAAGAGAATAGCAAGAAGAAAAAGAACAGTTACTATTCAAACAAAAATGCAATTTTTTTTCCGTAGTTCTTAAATTATTCTGAGCCATGAAAGTTCATTTGATTCTTATCCGAGGTAACCCATTTCAAACAGCTACCACTTTACTGAGTACCCGTCTTTGCATAAGTAATGAATTCAAAGCTTATTTTTAGAGAAACAGGAGGTTGCAATTCATAATTTTCGCCTCAAGAGTTCTTGGATAACCACGCGACAACTTTGAATTAGAAATTAGAGAAGTCGATGAAAACGGTAACCCCATAAGCTCCTCCAGATTTCAACGTTGGAGGAATCTGAAGGGAACCTCAAGCTTTATGTAAATGCAAATGATTTTGCATTTGAAGAGGAAGTTTAGAATATCAGTACAAGAGTATAATCCGTTGTTTTCATGAATTTATGCACTCTCGAAATGTGTCAGAAATGCTAATGTTAAATCCGTTACTTCATCCATTGGTTGGAAATTCAACTTCTACGAAACTTTTACTTGAAATGAAATCACTTCTCAGATTGACACCCTTATGATCATGCATTCAAATATAATGAAATAAGAACACCTCGAATGTATTCGGGAAAAAATATAGAATTTAATTATTAGCGTTGTCTTATTTTACTGTTTCATTTCATTGGAGCAATAGCCAGACATTCCATGTTTCAAAAATTCTGGAAGTTGCGATGATGAAAAATAAAATATTTTTATACAGAATGTTGGATTCGAAAGCAAAATATCAAATAAGTAATATTCCTTCGAATCGCTAAATCAAATTACTTTCAATTCATGTTTCAATCAAGCTCATTTCAAAAATACATCTTCAAAGTTAGTTATTTTAATTTACGTATTTTGTACAACCAAAACCAATAAATGATTTCAGAGTTATCTATTTCTTAATAAATTGTACAAGATATTTTCAGTAAAAGACTAAAAAACAGCATTCTTTAGAAATAACATTCATTATATTTTTAAACAGATTTATTCTACAAAAATGAATGTCCCATTTAAGAACATTTTACTGAAAAAAGTTATAGACAGGCGGGAAAATATACTTGTACGCAACTGGTGTAAAATTTCTTAATTAGTCACAATGAGGCCTAATCCACTGTTTACAAATTTATGCAAAGCTATATTAAATCTCTTTTGGCCTATATGTAACTTAAAAAAACAACACGGTGAATATTTAAATAAATCATTAATTAAATAAAAAATAACATGTCACGTTTTTAAAAAAAAAGGGTCCTACATAATCGTCTTAAAAACATGATATATTAAAAAAATTATCCAAATTATTCTTCTTTTAGGCGTGAAACTGCAAACGATTTCAAACGTTCCCAACGACCTAACAGAATGGCACCAACTATCGATAATAAAAGTTACAAAATTTGTATCGAACAGACAAATATATAAAGTAGAAAGCAAATTAATAAAAATAAATTAATAATCTATATCTATACGTATAATAAAGCTCAATGTGTGTGTGTGTGTGTGTGTTGGCGCTCTACAGGCCAGACCATTCAACCTACAGCTACCAAATTTGGCATGTGTATACCTTGGAGGCCGGGAATGTGCACCTGGGGTTTTTTTTCAAATTTTTAATTAGAATTTTATTTATTTAAAAATTAAGCGAAATTTTGGCGTGTTTCCGCTATAACTTCAGGAAATATTATCGCACAAAAAAGATTTTTACATGAAATTAAAGATCGAAAATTTATCTTTAAAATGATATCAATGTTTTAACCTTAAAATTAAATTTCAATTTTTAATGAATTTTAAAATAAATATTTTAACTATATTTTTCAACAATTTTTTTCGTACAAAATAAAAATAAAATTTAAGCTGCACGAGCACGTTTCGCATTCATGGGAAAAAATTAGCTTTTTTCAAAGTGTTGCCATCACATTGATTAAAGCTCCAACTAAAAATAAAGTAAATCTTTTTCGAAATGAAATCTGCAAAAATATAATTTTCGGCACGTGTCTGTAGGAAATGAAACAAATATGAAATATCATTTTTTCTAAAAAATAAATTCAAGAAAAATTATTTTATGATCTTTTACACTTTCTATATTATTAATCCAACAAATCAGTTTTATTTAATATGAATAGGATATCCATTCAAATCAGGGCTGCACAGCTAATTTGTAAACCTTTAGTAAGACACAGATCTGATAAAATGGTCCAAATGGAAAATGATTATATTTTATGTAACTTGATTCAATAAATGCTCTAATAAATAACGAATTTTTGATTTTCCATAAAGCTTCTGCTGTGGAAATCACGATTAACAAAATGCTCTTGAAACACTAATATTTTAAATAAAAAGAGTTAATTTCCAATCAACTAAATCAATCACTTAAACTGACTGATTTATGAAAATTTGAATATAACTATCCAATAAAAAAAGGATAATTTTAGATTTTCCATCGATCGTTTGAAAGAAAATACGCCAATCAGCGCGCAGGTTTCTCAAGATTAATTGGCCTAAGATTATGAAAATGTTGAGTTTTTCTAAATTTTTAACATTCAAAACTTCATAAATAAGTCTTCGTTGATCGTGGAAAATAGAAACATTCATTCATTTATTTAAAATTTGGTGTGTCCAGAATATTTCTCAGAATATGAATACTTTACTGCATTAAATTTAGACTTCATAATTTTTGAAATATATTTATAGGTCGGAAACAAAATATTATTGATTTCATTTCAATCCTTTTGAAAGAAAAACTAAAAACTGAATTTTATGCAGAATCTGAGCAGTTTTTGTTGAATTATTGTTTGAGATATTACATAAACTATGAAAAATATTTTGTAGTTCACATAAGACTTAAATACGAGCGATCCTGTTTGCAATACTCATATTCAATAATAATAATAATAAATAAATAACAATAAAGATGATAAATAAAATAAAACGCTTGGTTTTATTAAAATATATCTTTATATTAATTGCAATTTCATCATTTCCACTTTAAATTAAAGTTGAAGTTTTACCGGAAATGACAACGAATTAGCGAAATATATATAGTAAATTGAACGAAATGATCAAAACAACAGTATAAATTTGGTATGACTATCAAAATTTGAAGATTAAAAATGTTTTGTTTGAGAATCTATTAAGAGACCAGTAACTTAAAATATTTAATTGAAAATTGTAGAGAGCGGTAATACTGGCGAACCGGATGGTCGTCAAAGGCGGCTAGTATTAAATAAATAAAGATAAATGCATAGCATTTACGAATTTTTATAAAAATAGGAATTATAATCCGATGTAAACTTTTAAAAAATATATATATTTTCCATTGAAAGCACTGTTATACATTTTTGGTAGGTAGTAATTTCTTTTTTGCGTTTTAAATTCAAAATCTGACCATTTTCGAAGTAGTAACTTGAAAGACAGTAAATGGATTCAAATAATTTTAAATTTAAATTGTAGCCGATGCTATTTATGGGCATAAAAATAATAGAATTAAGTATTGATGCAAATACAATTTTCTGAAACAAAATATTAGGATTAAATTTCGATGCAAATACAATTTTTGAAAACAAAGAATAGGGATTAAATTTTCCTGTGCGAATAGAAATTGTATATGTATTTAGTTCAGGAAAGACGTGTATATCTTTTTTTTCTGCCAGCACGAATGTTTTTTTAAAATTAAAATGGTGAAAATGCTTTTATATTTTTAATAATCTATCTTTTTTTGTAATTTTATGAAGTAGAAAAACGTTTTGCAAGAAATATCGAAAATATAAATTTTAATTATTATATTTGTCACATGTCAAGGCTTTGATTTATCATCACCAGAAACTAATGCAAAAGTGCATGAAGAGAAAATATTATTTTTCTTTTAGAATCAAATCAGACTCACTAAGACAACTTAGAATAAATTTATAATTATATGGTTTATAGTAATTAAACGCAACTAAGAAATAATTATTTAATTTCGTTACAAATATAATTTATTATCATGAGATATCTTTTTAAATCCTTTGATGTATTACTAGCTGAAAAGACAAAAACAAGATTTTGTATTTCCTTTTCGTGAAACCATTTTGGTCAAAATGAGTTGTAAAATTTTATAGGATGTAGTAATGAGTCTTCTACGTCATTCTCTATTACGATACATAGCAAGTATGAAAAAAAACACTTTTTCCCAATCCCTATTTAATGCTTTTTCTTAAAAGTGAAGAAACAAAAGATATTGGCTCAAATATTGCAGAGTACAAAGTGGTATAAATCTGATGATAAATATAAAGAAATCCCTTAATGTTTTCCTTGATCTTATTTTGGCATCAAGTTACTCCGATGTTTCTTTTCTAGTAGCATCATTACTTTAAAGCAGGTTAGAAAAATGACGCCAGATTTTAAAAAGATTTAGTGAAATTTCATCCGCATATTAAATTCAATACAGAGCTTTATAGAAGAAATGAAACCATTTCAAATTTTGACACCACAAAAGATGTATTTTGTCATTTCAATTTATTATTTCAGAAGACATTCCCGAAGTAAGTATTTCAGCTTTCACTTTTTGTTTATCTTATTTGTTACTAATGCACCTTCGTAGAGAAAACAAAAGCAAATATAAAAATAGAAATACGACAGAGAATAAGCGTCAGCAATATATTTCTCAGAGAGAAAGAAAAAGTTTTAACTTTTCTTTGGCTTTAAATTAAACAATGATCACAACGCTGAATAGTGTATGAGAAGAAAGTTTTCATTTTTCCAAACTACATTCGCATTCAAAGAGTTTTTCAACTTTGAAAAATAACTGACTTATTTGAAAATATATTCTTTGTTTTAGTTGGATCTAATTAACAAATTTGAAACTCGAATATATTGCGTCTGTCTCGATATATGAAAAAGTAAATAAAAAATGGAATAAATCAAATTTCCTTACATTTAAATTATAATTAAAAATCCTCAAAAATCCGTTATTCCTTCCGATTTGCCCTTTCATGTACTGGCCAAAATACGTGTTTATAACATACCGATAATCGGTTTTCCTTTTCACAAATAAATATAGTTAAATTATATCCATTTTCACAAAGCATTATCATAATATTGACTTCTGCCTTTATGACTTTGATTTTCTTCGTATTTTCCTTCCACAATTCGCATCTAAATGTTTAGATAGTCTAATGGGCTTTTATTTTTCATTTATTTATCTTTTATCTTTGGTAAGAGAATTATATCGAAAACAAAATCGATATATAAAATGGAAACAAAAAGGTAGGAGGATTCATTTTTCTGGCTTTTTGGCGGTAGAATAGTCGAAGGAGTTAAAACAATATATGAATATTTTATAACAATGCATGAAACAAGTTTTAACAAATTAAGTAAAACTTTTACTTATATGCATGCATATGCATCCTAAATGACACTTTCAAAATTTAGTAGTCGTACAACATAAACGTAATTGCATATATCACACATACAACATCTGTGTTTTGTCTTACGCTGTGATGTCATATCTTTTTTCTTCTTCAAGATCGCGACTGATTCCAAAAGTCCAGACAACACTCTGAGTAGGGGTTTTTTTCCCTTTGTAATTGATATGAACATTTTGTCTACTCTCAGTTAAAATAATTCTTCGTTATCTTTCAATTTTGCTGACGCAACTTTTTGTTATCCTCATTGGAGCTTGTTTGCTTCTATATATATTTTACAGACATTATCAAAAACATGGCATTGTAATCTCCCTTTACTTTAGCCTTAGTCATTATGAATAACCACCCACCAATAAAGACTCATGCAATGTGCTGAACCCAATTTTTCCTAGTATTATGAAAAATTGGCAATTCTTCACTTAAAGAAAGTAGAAAAATGAAAATGAATTAGATATTCTAGGCTCTTTCTGTGGTAATGTTTTGTCTTATATATGTAATTTTAACAAAAATGGATGAACGTAGCATGATAATGTTATCATTTTAAAAAGCATAATTTATTTTATCTTCTGCCTTTTTATAATTTTACTACACCGTCATTACTTTACCAAGTTTACAAATCAATAAAATTATTTCCACATAATGCAAAATACAAGATGCTCATATTAAATTTGAAATAAAAACAAGCAAGCAAATCTTGCAAATATTGTAACATAAATTAACTAATTTTTTAATTAAAATTTATACTGAGAAAGCCGATACCACAATTGAACATAACAAGCATTTCAATAGCGAATGAATGTCAAAAACCGACTGCATTATATTTCGCATAGTGTCTTTTTGAAAAAGTGCAAGGAAATAAAATTGATGCCATTTAAAGGTTCATTTTTAAAGTTTAATTTGAGAATATGACACTAACTTATTAAAAAATAACATGAAAATTTTAATACATTAAAAATGTAATTAAATTTTTGAAAACCTTTTTTAGTCAGAACCGACTACCCAAGAAGTAACTAAACGCCAATTTTGATTCTATGGAATGCTCTGCTAAGCTTTTCAAGTGATTTTTATAACAATCTACAGATAGTATGCCATCTTAAAAAGCATTATCATGCTACAATTCATTTAATTGTCGGATTCAGGCATGAAATACTTACACTCAATCATAATGCTTAGTATTTAAGCTCTTTAAAATTCTATTTAAAATTTGGAATGGATCAAGCTTTTTTGAGCTAGTTATATTTAGGAAGATCTCAGCAAAAGAGAAATTATGCCACTATGGTCTATATCCAACAGGAAATAGTATATATTATTCACTCTAAAAAGAACTAAAAATTCATACTATAAAGACTACAACTGACTCATTCTTTTGTAAAAAGAGTAATCGGAGGGAAAATTTAAATTCTTCTGAATAAGGTTTTACATATCACTTTTAGTTCTAGCTGTAAATTTCAAAACTACTTTGAATAAAATTGCAGCTTTAAACTATTCATTAATTATTTCTTATTGCCTTTAAAGAGTTTATAAGGTCAAATTTTATTTAACAGGCAGTAGATAATTACCTTAATTTTATTTCTTCTAAGCAGACGAGAGCCATTAGTATTGGGTATTAGATATTGTATACATAAAGTTATTTATTCACTTCAGAAGACCTTTTAATAGCATATGTCGTAGGTATCTTACTCTTATTCTTCAGTCAATTTATGAATGTTTAAAAATTCATTAATGATGGATGAAATGCCCTTAAAACCTTTTTTTTTCCATGGCATTATCGATTGTCTCCTTAAAATAGAAGATCCTAATTTTAAATGTTCGTGACACATTAATATGGATGTCACAATAAATTAGGAACTCATAAGAAATTCATGAATTTTGAGCTAAATATAAATGCTCCGTGCATTATTCATATAAAATGAATTTATTGATTGCGAAACATTTAATTAAATAAGTGAGATTATATTGTAATGAGAATACATTATATTTTATAAATAAAATTCAATGAAAAATATTCTCTGTAAGCGCATTAAGAGAATAATGCATTAAAAGCGTTTTAATGCCTGTTTGAGGGAAAGAAATGTAAACCAATAGTTTAATTTTCAAAGAAATTTGCTAAATAATATGGATATTCTTCATCTGTAATTTAATTTTAAATTTGTATATCACGTATCTTCTTTTCCTTTATTTATTTATTTATTTATTTTTTTTGCTATTTTGCAAATTTTAACATAATCTTAAATACCTTAAAATATTACGGATTAACCAACCATCTTGGCTTTGGCAATGTATTACTATTCATACTATTTAGCACCATATATTTAGTGTTGTTATACATGCTGTTGTATATTATTTAATCATTCTATTTAGCAGCCAAAGCTCATGATAGTTACAGATTTTATAGAAAAGTAAAAAACACCTTCGCATTTGGAGGATTAAAGAAAAAAAAATTACCAGCATACACTCTTCATAAATTGCACTTTATAATGCAGTGGCGTTATACTATTTATTATTACTAACTAAATATCTATGGAGTAAAGATAATTCAATGTATATAATTTCTAAGATATCATAGTCGAAGTGGTATATTTAGAATATGAAATTAAAAATGGAGCAGAAAATAAAGAAAACATAATTACTGCCACAGCAAAAAAAACTGTTAGCAAAAAATAAACTTGTGAATTTTAAACATTAATTTCATGAATTCATTAAAATTTGTTTATATAACTTCTTTCCATATGTAATTTTTTAATATATTCGAAAATTAATGTTATATAATTGTCATTATTTATAATCACATTTTCGAATATATGACATTTTACAGATTAAAGCATCAATTTAATCATGAATGCACCTTTAAATGGATTTTTAATATCCTCCTTGACATTGTTTTGCTCTCATTAAAAACTGATTTTCCTGGCTCTAAGAATTAGAGAATTACCTATATATATTTTTTCTTAAATACCGTGTTTGAAATGACACTGTCAGTAGCTTTACGACGATACAAGTAGCATTACGAGGTCTTTGTTTACGTCGCCGATTTGTTGTGGCAAACTTTTTTATCACGCAATCGCACAAGTAACTTTTTCTTAAGTTACCACTCTAACTGTTATGCTTCAGTAGCAAAAGGCTGCAAAGTAACATATAGCGTGCTTCGTGAATAGCACGCGAACGAGGTCGACTGAACTTGTGACGTAATAACCTCTCTCTGACCCGTGGCCGTTACATTCCACAATTCGAGGAGAAGAGCGGAGCCGTTCTGCCTCTGGCAATTGAGATGAAAGTCTGCTGGTTTTTTATTGAAAATGAATTGTCAAGTCCTGTTAGCCGTCAGGCTGGGTCATTTTTCAAGTCAATAGCCAGATTCGATGGAACAGATGGAAAAACAAGATAACCGGTCGCCAGGTTTTTATCCGTCCGCATCTTTCAAAAAGCACTGGCACCGTAGACAATTAAAAAGAAGTTAGTGGGAATGCCTAATCTGTCCACTACCCATGCAGCCACTGACCTGAGAATCAGCATGCCCCAGGAGATGATGGGAGGGAGGGAGGGAGAACAAAAAGTTATTTTAAATGACCTTCAACTCTACAAAAGTACTTTGGACGAAGTTAAATGGATAGATAAAAATGCGGTGACAGGTGCAAATTATGGGCAGTAAAGAAAAAAAAGCATTGGGTGATAGTGGTGACATATTAAAGGAACGTCATAGATAAAAGGGAATCACGGTCACCCCTTGTCCTTCCAGAAGCCACTCAGATTGAATACAAACTAATGAGAACGCATCATGATGGAATGGTAAGAGATAATGTGCTTTTTCGCTATTAAATTTTCAATTTTTTTTCTTATCAATCATACACAAAAGAGAAGTCATAGTACTTTACTGCAGGTTTTAATCATTTTGAGAAAAGAAAAGATAAGGGGGAAAAAACTGGCATGGCATAGGTGTTTCTTTTCTCATATGCTACTGAACAAAAGCCACCTTTCAACAGCTGTTTTTTTTTTTTTTTTTTTTTTTTTTTACTATTTGAATTTTTATTAACGTAACTTTTCTTTATTTATACAAACTAGAATAAAGATCGCCTTTTTATTGCCTATCATTAAAACTATGACTACTTCTCTTTCGATTGTGGGAGAAAATTCTGTTTGCGTTATGCCTATATTTTACTAATAATATTTAAAATAATTTAAATTATTAATGAACAAAACTTATTAATATTTTATTTTCTCTACTTGTTAAATTCCGTGTACGTAAATCATTTTCTACTATTTTGGCCAGTTCTACTAAATTTTGTTTTCAAAACAACAAAAAACACATAGATGAAAATTACTTTGACTATTCATTTGCGAGAAGTAAAATATATAGCATAAATAATATCTAAATGCATAAGCTTTCGTTCAAAATTTTTTGGAAGCATAAAATTTGTAGAAAAGGCAAGAAAGTAAATTTTATTTGCAGTCTCATTAATAAAATAGCTGTAATAAAGCAATTGTCTAAAATTCAAAGGTTTAAATGTCAACGCAGATGTTTTCATTTTAATTAAACCATGGCAGCTTAGCAAATCAAGTAGCTGAAATAAATTTCTAATACAAAGAGCATTAAATGCTGAATACTTATACGGTATGTAGTTGTTTGATTTGATTTGTTTAATTAGCATCTTTGAAAATTACCCACTGAGCCGACACATCATTTTCTAAAACCTCCACAACACAAAAATCTGAGGACGGTTGATCTACTAAACTGGTTTTAAATCTAAAAAAGCTAATTAACATTGTGAATGGAAACTTAAACCTGCGATTCGCTAATTCATTATTGAAAGCCGTACAAACATGCTAGCGAACTAGCTAACAGTCTACTGAATTACTATGTAATAGATTATTCTGCTTAAAGGTGGATAGACAGATAGCATAACATTATAACGTAATTTCAAATCTGGGGGATAGTCTGCAAAATAGTAAATTTGTTTTGACATCTTAAGATACGTTTCACTTGCTATACATTGCATAAAATGTACAAAAAAATGCAAAAATAATTTAAAAACCTTTGCATTTGAGAATGATGAAAACAGACTAAAATTAAGTCATGTTATAACCAACGCATTATAATCTTAATATGAATAAAAGTCATTGGGATTATGTATGTATATACATTCCACGTCTCTCTATTATATGAGACATGATGAAGAATACTATCAACTTTTAGAGAACAAAAATTAATTAAATATTTGATTAATTAGAAAGTAACAAAAATTTGTCGTTTTTACACAACAAACTACTTTTCTACTTTTCTCTTTTAAGTCACTGTGTCTCTTATTTTAAATCAATAGCTCAAACGAACACTACTTTTCATATATCTCAACATTTGCAAACAAAATTTATAGTACTAGTATAGCAAATATTAATAACTAATGGAGAAAGTCAGATATGGATGGTTTTTAAAAATCGTCTGTTTCAATTGATATTCTAATTTTAATTAAAGGAAGACGATGAAGATAAAATGATTTTGTATAATATATTATATATAAAATTAGTGTTTACGTTAAAAATATTATACATGAAAAGATTCAACATAGGGTACATCAACTAGTATCATATAAATTTTTTTAAGAATCATATGCAAAAAGTCACTATTTAAGTGACTATAAAGCTGTCCGAAATTTTTTGGAGTTTAAATCGTCATTTCTGTATCAAACACTTTGTCTAATCACCTTAAAGTATTCCTCAGTATGCCTAAGAAAAATTATTAGATTAAGATGTCTTATTCTCTAAAACTTGCAAAACAAAAAGTAAAAAAGTTAGCAAAAAGTCTTCAGATACCTCTTATTCATAAATATTTCATATTTACTTCTTCACAATTTTAAATTATTTAGATAAAGGAATTGCGCCAAATGTAATGCAGGACAAATATATATTTAAAAAATGATAAAAGCGAAACAGATAATGGAGCATAGTAAAAGATCCACAATTTGTGATCTAGACATACAAAAACTTATCGTTGTAAGCTTATCATGAATATACTTTTTTCTCTGACTAGACACATCTTTTACAGCAACACTGTGGAAAAAAAAGGGCCATTAGTAGGAAAACTCTATACTTTCCTAATGATACACGAAAGAAAATGTTTCCACATATCAAGATGCCTTTCAACATTTCGCAAGAAATATACTATTATCAAAATATAAAATATATTCAACATTCGAATGTATTGCCTTTCGTCTCTAATCTTTTCTATGAATATCAAAAATATCTAAATATATTGTGTGATTTTTTTAATAAGACGTACATAATACTTATATTTCAAAATGTGGTAGCATAACATTATAATGCAATATTTGTGCACGATTACTTCTTTACCAATTTATAATTAGAAATATACAATTATACTTTTTTCTGAATTCCATTTGGAAAGCATTCATATTCTACAAATTTTTACTTTTCATAAGGAGCTTACTGTAGTCCATTTCATTTTTATAACATGATACAGCTTCGTTAGAAACATAGATAATCCCACATTAAAACATGATACTAATATGCCAGGGCATAGTTATAAAAATAATAATCACTACACGTTTGAAGATTTTATGAGGTAATTTGGGATTTAGAGGAACTTGGAATATCTCGTAATCTATTTTGCCTTACATGTTTCTAAATTAGATTCAAATTATATTTTTAGTCTATAAATCCGTGCATAATAGCATTTTATGCCACTTCCCATCTTTTTTCAAAATGAATACTTTCGGAAAGGTTATAAAAAGAAGAAAAGTTGTGGCTGTGAGAGATTTTTTTTTTCCGGATTTCATCCAGAAAGTATTCGCATCGCATAAAAGAACCTAGACTTTTTTAGTTTGATTAACAGCTATAATACCACATTCCGTTAAATTCTTATGAGGTGCTATACCGTAGATAGAAATTCAGATTTTTTTTTCCCTCTAAAATGTAAATGCTAATATTCAAGACAATGATTACGCCAATGATAATCGTGACACTTTTTAAGATTTTTTTGGAGGTGGGGGGGGGGATAATCTGTGATTTGAGTGAACTTTAAATGTCTTTCTTCAATCTGGATTGAGCTTATAATGTAATTTAAGTATTTTCTTTTCAAAACAGTGAGACACGTTCTAGAGATAAGTTAAAGCCTTTTCCCCTCGTTTTTGTCTCATAAAAACATTATTTTGCCTCCTGAAAAGTTGATGACGTTTTGGGTCGTGACCAACATCCATACAATGCAGTTTGTTATGTTTCCTTTCCAAGGGAATCGATTCTCTCGAAAGAGAAACTAGACAATATATATAAAAGCTTTTTCGTCATTTTGGACTCATTTATTTATTTATTATTTTTGGCATCTTTCCTTCATCAGGAGAAAAACCGTTTGCTGATTCTTCTAGCACCCACCCTTGACATTCAATACCGAAGATTTATTGAAACGAGCATTAATTTTTTAAGGTATCTGAAAGCATCTTCCTTTTAAAAGATACATTTTCCCATTTCGCTAAAGATAAGTAAAATTTCTTATCACGTTCCATTTAGATGCATTTGTCTGATACATAAAATGCTAACAGCACTGATTCACAGAATAGTAAAATTCCCGTTCAAAAGAAATATTGTTTATGGTATCATCCAGTGATTGTTGTTTTATATTAAAAGATTGAAATAATTTCACGATTTTCTACATGTTTTGTTTATTGAAAAATAAATTGACAGTAATTCAAACGATTGGAATTAGTGAATATTCATGAAATGAGGATGTAAATTACCATTATTTAAAACATTATTTGCAATGCCAAAAAAATATGCAATTTTGTGATTGTATTTGCATTATTTCCATCCAATTATAAAGCTTCAACAAATTAGAAAAATATTTTTTTCGTTTCATGTCGAAAGTGCTGAACTATTTTTTTTAGAAAATATTAAATATAATCTATAATATTATTGCATACATGTCTTCTAATTTGGCGACGAAATAAAACAAAGAAAAAAATTAAATAGTGAAAACTTCATTATTTTAATACAAAATATACTTAAATTTTTATGAAACAAAACATTTAATCAATATCGAAAATTAAAATAATTTTCATAATCATTTCTTAAATTTCTTCTAAATTTAATGCATACATTACCAGAATCATATCTGATATTTATTCCATTTATCACATTAGATTATTCCTTTTTTACTATCGCTTAACCGTAACCGAAAAGGAGTGATCCAATTTAGATAGATGGTTAGGTATAATTAGATAAGAGAGTCATTCATAAGTGAGCTAAGTGGCAATGAACATGTTAAAAAAAAACAAAAAACAGAAATTTAATTTCTCATCTTTTATATTTTTAGTATAGAATAATATACATAATGAATAACAATGTAATTCAGACACCTATGAAATACTGATAACTAATAGCAACCGTAACAATAGAGATTGCAACTGTTTGCACTTTTTTTTTAATGGGCCAGTAATTCTAACCATTCAATATCACCCGTTTAATACTATTTACTTGTCGATTGATGCTTTTGTTTTATGATGACAAAACATGATATTTGCGTAAACATCAAATGACGTTTGTCAATAACCTTGCTATTTCATGAGTTTCGTCTAGTATTAAAAAATTACAAAACGAGTAGAAAATGGTTAAACTGTTTCTCTCTCACACTTTTAAAATAAAATAGCAATTCCCATAAGATGATACTTAAAAACTGTTTTAACAAAGTTAAAAATCAATACTATTTAATTTCGAGTGATTTTCGAAGATATCAAAGTTGGCCAAATATCAGACTGATAGGCAAACTTTGGATTCTGATGTCAATACACTTGATGGAGATCAAATAAAAGCTGATGGGAAAATAGAATCAATCGTTTCCTCTCCTTATTTCGATAGATTTGTTTGTCAAACTAAAAAAAAATTACACGCAAGAAATATTTTTACGCATCTGAGGTGCTTTATATTTCAGTCTAAACTGCTGATTGGGATCTCGGATCTATTTCTCCCCAAAAGTCAGTAGACGCCTTATCCAATTTAGAAGTCGCAAAGAAAACCTTTTTCTCCCGTTAACTACTTTAAAATACCCGAATTCTTTACATTGTTTTTCCTTTTATTCAATCGAGTAAAGGGCAAAGACCGTATCAAGAATTCGTTGAACGTTTTAAAAGTGCATCTTTTAAGACCTAACGCCATTCTCTTAGTTTTCCTCCCTTTTAACTATTCTATAAATCAGTTGACTATTTTATGCATATTTTGTAAATATTCAAATTTTGATTAGTATTTTAAGCCCTAGTGAAGCGAACTTTTTTTGTATGATATAAAATACTGCAATATTTGATAAAGAAAACTATCGCGATGATAAATAAATGAAATTAAAATTAAATTCCTTTCATGGTCCCATATTGTGATCTTTTGTTTTCTATGCCATAAATCTATATCCTCTTATCCGGGATTTTCGATAAGAATGAAAATTAGTGTCCATATTAGCCACAATAAAGCTCACAAAGTATGATGTAACGAGTTAACTTTGTTATTTATTCAGAATCTTGTAGAATTAAACAATTATATGACATCAAAACTCAATGCATGATAGCATGTTAAATAGTATAGGCAGTTATTTCGATCATGTGACCATAACTTCTTGTTCATTGACTTCATTCACTACTTAAAGACAGATGAATGAGTCATTTTCAGTACCTGTTTATTATCATTTTTATACTAATGAGTCATAACCACTTTACTATCTTAGCTGCTAACAAGTTCCTTTGTATTAGGGCGATTCGTTTTCTATAAAGCGATGAAAAGATAAGTTTTTCTAAATTTCTGTTTTAAGAGGCTTAATACAAAATACTTCGACCAGTTTTCAATTAAGTATTCGTTATAGCTAGTAAGCAACTTTTTCAGAAGAGAAGAAACTAATAATCAATCCATTCTTTTTCCTTAAAATTTCTATCATTGCAAAAAGGTTGAGGTACTGCTTTATTAATGGCTGATTTATGAATTGATAATAATATCACCTAATTTCTTTTTCGATTTTTGTGGAATAATTCCTTAACTTAACACCAAAACAAAATAATAATACTGAAAATAAAGGTAAATTAGTTTAAATGAATTGCAGTCATTTTTGCTAGTTTAAATATTAAAACATTTAGATAAAAATAGTAATGAAACTTCGAATATTTGTAGCTAAATTTAAATCATGGAGAATCAGAATGAAACCAATTAGCTTTCTTTTCTTGTATACCTGAATAAATAAAAAAATTATAAAAAGATTGTACTTTATTGATGAGCATTTAACAAATATAAAATACTTTCCGTAAATAAATATTGAAAAGCTTTATTTTACTAATAATTGCTACGATACCATAGAATTAAATAGCAATCTACCAATTATTTTTCATACTTAATAATGAAATCCAGTATAATCATGATTCTCATTAAACATCGACTACATAATTAATTCAGTCATAAAATTTTAAACAATTCACTGTTAAAATGTTTTATTCGAAATATATCGTAATTATGAATGCACTTCGTGTCAAAACAACTTTTAAATGAGCAACAGATAAGGAGTCTACAACAAGGGAATTGAGACAGTTAAAATTAGAGAATTAATACCAAACTGGATTCCTGCAGGAACTCCTAGATCTTACTTTTATTATAAGCCTATCTCTCCAAAATCAGAGTCATACTTTGCCTCTGAGGCTTCATTATTTTCAGGAAATATCATTTTTCTATCAGAAATGTAAAGATCCAATATACCTTTTGGCCCCAACACCCCTGCTCTACCACAAACAATTCATTACGAGTTGTTTAGAATGTGACGAGAAAGGGATAATACTATGAATTGCTTGAATTTATCGCCTTTGCAGTTGTATCCCCTTGGGAAGAAAGTTACAGGAGAGTCTGCATTAGAAATGTAGGAAGGTATCAACTAGTTGGAGGAAAGGATTTCTGCGGAAATGTTATTCAGTGGATAAAAGGAAACCTCGCAAATTTTGTGATGATTTAATACAAAAAAATATCGCATTCTTGTTCTATTTTATGAGACTGGACTACATCGTTGAACATATTCCTCAGAGGTTTTTTTATCAATAAAAAAAAGAAAAATCTATTCAAAATTAGATAACAGCATAAAGTAATTTATTGTTTGCTTCAGATCCCGGGATGATTTACTTGATTGTTAACGTTATTTTTATTCTTTTCTTTATATTTACATCGTGAAATGATATTCAAACAATAAAAGTGCATGAAATATTTTAGTATTGTTTGGCATTGTAGAGTTTGGAATAAAATATGTATGTATATTATTTTATCCTCCGAAGCATTGAGAATTGTGAATATTTATACATAATAAATAATTTTTTAAAAATAAATATTTGAATTTTATAACGTATAAATAGATTTGTACAATTATATAATTTTTTGGCGTATTATGAAACATGGAGCTAGTCACTGATTCAAGAATATAAATAAAGATGTTGCATTTTTACTTTTATTTATTCGCATTTCTTAACCTCCATTGAGACGCGATATTCAAGAAAACAGTTATATATAAGTGATAAATTATAATATTAAATCGGCATTGTAAGGTTTTGCATGGGAAACCTCAAGAAATTCGTGAACTTAGATATTCAAAGCGCTGATTTATGGATTTTCATAAAACAATACTGTTTTAAATGTATATATATATTTTAATATAAAAATAAAAATAATAAATAATGCACAAACGTACATGCAAAGATGTTAAATCCAGCTTTTTTTGTTAGGATCAGTGATTTTAGTAAATTAATACTTCATTGGCCATAAAAAAAATATTTAACAAAATACAACAGAAAAACTTTAATGTCTCCGTCATTTAAAATATTTCGCATGAAAATGGAAGTCATAAAAATATCCATAAAATTAAAAAAAATGAAGACAGGATTGTTTAAAATCTCTTTATCTTTCCTCTAGAGAATCAACAACTAAATAAGCAATATTTTTATTACCAGACCAAATAGTTCGTATCAGGTAGAAAGGCAGGTAGGGATCTCAACATTTTATGGGTACACCCATCACCTATTTACGTTACGTTTTCATGAAAAAATTTTGAAGCAAAAGTGAGCGATTCAAAATTTTTAACTGCAAGTACAGTTGATAGTTTAAAGATACTTAAAATGAATTTGGCTTAAATAAATAGAATTAGCATTTCAAATTTTCTTACAAATTCGATAATTTGATGATATTCAAAACATTTAAATGTTATGATTTTTACATCTATAAAGTTAATAATTATAAAATAAAAAAAAGGATTTTTCAAATATGCAAAACAAATAAGTTTATAAAATTTGTCTGCGGTCGTTGAAAACTTTTTCTGGTGCGTATGCCTATGAAATCTGTTTAATTAAATTTTTGAAGGGAAAAACAACTTTTCGATTACAGTAATTTTAATTATTTAACACAAAAAGTATTACATATTTTTTCTGACTTTCTTCATAAAAAAAATTCCATTTTATATATAATTAACCAATACTACTAATATAAAATTAATTTTTAAAAAATAGCTCTAAAGAGAAACAGCAACGCACTCGGATGTGCTTTTTAGTAAATACGATTTTCTAAAGATTTTATATAGGAAACGATCTTTACAGATTCTCAGTTACAGTTAATTCTTTAAAACATTCTCATATATAATTTACTTTGTTGTATTTAAGAACATGCTTTTATATTTTGCTTGAAATGGTGATATATATTATTTAACCTGTTAATCGGGTGATATATATTATTTAACCTGTTAACTTATATTCAATTCGTTTTGCATTGAAATATTTCGTCATATCCAGTATTCATGTGTTAAGAAAACGAATGGTTTAAATTCTTTGTCAAGTCATGAGTTAATTAACAATAGTTGATATTTACTTTTTAAATTTTAGTCAAAGAACAAATATGCGCATTTTTTTAAACTTTATTAAAAACTCACCCAAAACTGTTTTCTTAAATTATTTCCGTCTATTTTTCTACTCATTTATAATAAAACCTACGAAAATGAATTGAAATCTGCTTTTTATCGAACAAAATTCCCTTCATTGAAGGGGAAAAGCCTCAATAACAAGATGCAAGTCAGAGACATTAAAAAACGGATCTCATTAGGATCTCGAATGGAAATGGCTAGATGTAATAGAGATATTCTGCGCCATTACTAGGAGAGATAAGAAAGGATAAAATATTGCTCCAATATTTTGTGAGAATAGATGACCACTGAAAGAAAGGGACATTCTGCTCATAATTCTAGCGCCAAGTTGTTAATGCTCTACATGGACAACATTATATGCCTCATCATTATTATTATATGTCAACCAGTTGATAATAGAGAAGTGTCAAATGAATTCTGTTATCTTACTGTCATTTACTGATCAATTTACCCATGTATCGGTTACTGGAAATGAATATATTATATGCTAATATTTTCAAGCACTGTTTATTTAATAACACCTTATGTCGGTTAATATTTTACTTTACTTCCACGTAGTTTGTAGAATTCATCAGCATTCAAAATATTCCTTGTAAGTAGCAACAGGAAATACTATTACTTAAGAAATGCATTTTCATAATTCTACTAGCCTCCTTTGGTAAAAAGTTGATTTGCCGGGAATACTGATAATGTTTAATCTCAATGAAATCTTAAGGATAATTTGTTCATGTATCTTCAATTACGTATTTTTAACTCCAAAAATTTGATGGACAAAGGAATGTGTTATTTTAATAGTCAGGGCACACAGATGATATTGTTGCTAGGTGAACTGATTGATATTAAACTCGTCTTCCTCATCTAAAACTACCCAGAAAGTATCAAAGCAACTTTTGTATTGTTTCAAAATAGAATGTTAAAACAATTATATTAAGTTGTCCAATCTTCAATTTCTAATCATAATTTAAAAGTCACATATAATTAATGTGGCCTCTTTAAAATCAAATAACAGGCCTTAAAAACAAAATGACAGAAAAGGAACTCTGCTAATATCTTATAAGGAGGATGCCGGTATAACAGAAGTTGGCATTTTTAAATTAGCGTTAGGGGCTTAATTTGAATTCACAACGTATCGAAATTTGTACATTTTGCGATAGGTGCACAGTTGTTGTTTGTTTTTTTTTGGCGAAAATAACGCTATAAACGAAATTTAAACTAAAACTGTATCGAAATTTATATATTTTGTGAATGATGAGTAGTTTTTCCAGAATAAAAATTCATTGGTTCTTTTAAGTAAATAAATGGGAAATAAATTAATAATTTAATAAGTCACCTTGCTTTCAAAAAATTCGTCATGATAATTTAATCAATCTAATTCACTCAATTCAAAAAATGAAAGCTTCAATATAGATTTATATCAGAATAATATAGAAAGTGTGCATTTTGTATGCCTGGGACTTTCAAAATCGAAATTCTAAAAAGTCTTTACACGTTCGAATGAAAGTATATAAATATTCAATAATCGAACTCATAACAACTTTTCCTAGGCTTTCTGGTTCATTATACCTTCACAAAATCATTCATTCTCTGCAAATCAAATGTATGCGAGTCTCAATTTGTTTGAATCATTTTCTAAAATAACCTATCATCATAGAATTCATTCCGATAAAAAAACGTATTCATAAGACGTGCAAAAGCAGCTTTCGATCATTAACTAGCTCATTGATTCAAATCTCCTTCTACAGGGAAATGAAGATAATACCAAGAAATTCTTAATTCATTCTCTCATTCTAAAAAGTTTTCATCTGTCATCGAAAAACAGCTTTTATCCATTCTCCATTCTCTTCTCCTACGTGGAAATGAGAATATACCATCAGATTCCTCTCTTTCCATTTCGTATTAATTCGGGTACAGAAAAATGAAAAATAGATCTAACAGAGATAATCTCTCCTTTATAAACAAGTGAATATACAAAATAAGCGACAAAAGATTGTGTACGATAATCAAAACTCTTAAGTTTTGATTGAAGACAGATCCTGCGGTACTCATTTATCTCCGGTATAAAGGAAGAGAACAAAATCTATTCTCTCTCGTGGATCTGATTTATGGGCACTGAGATACTGAGTGAAAGTTTAAGACCCTCTAGGGCTTGAATAGCTAGGACTTAGAGATTATCCCGGAGCAATTTCACTTTATTACGAAATAGTTTTAAATAGGAAACATGGCGTTCCATTAAGATTCTTTATAGACTATAATTACATTAATATTTATGGTTCCCTTCTTGAAATGACAAAATCCATAACTATATCAACTCAGTTGTAAATTTTCTTTCATTAAAAAAAACATTTTCCCCCTACGATAATGCCTTCAGTATTTTCACATTATGTTCGAATCCTTGATGAGTTACATTTATTCTTCAAATTTTGTTCTTAAGAAAGTAAAAGAGAAAGAATTGAAACATTATTTTGAAGTAATATCACTTTTTTCAAGAAAAATTTTAAATAAGACCCATGGTGCTCCAATCAAATTCGGTAAAATTTTACTACTATTTATAATTGATCTTAAGGAAATAAAAAAACTTATAACTGAAAAAAAATGAATTACAAATTTTCAGATAGTAAAAATATTTTTCTCCTGTTAACCACCAACACAAATGATCCAATAGAAAAACAGTTTTTATATCTGAATACCTTTAAGCATGGGTTCCAATTTTGCAATTACAGTGTTAGTTCATTTTAAGAAACAGACCTCTTTTAATTCATCCGCACATATTTCTGTAACTTTATACTTATTGATTTTCATTTAAAAACTATTCTGACTTAACATATTCCTTGAAAAAACTATTCCTGTTTGAAATATTCTCAATATTTTCCACAAAAATATTTATGACCAGCATTTCAAAAACACATATTCAGCATTTATCTAAAATATGCCATTTGCTTTATAGCTGGATTCAAATGTCTTTTATCCTAGTTGATGATCCCAGGTATATTTGACCTATATATGCATATTTTGAACGTCAATATAATATCGTGAATTTTTTTAAATGCATTCGTACATCATTCTGTAACTTTATCATAGAAATTTGTCATGTAAATATTTTTGTGTAATAAAACTTAGTAATATTTAAAACGATATTCATTCGAGCTTTTGCATCATTTTTTTTATCATAAAATTTTTCCTGGGTCCTACCATATAAATATTAGTCATGCATTATTCATTTTCAAATAATTTCACTCATTTTTACAAATTTGTTCACCACAAGAAATACAAAGTGAAAAAATGTAAATTTTTAATATTAAAGGTTAATGTATCTACCTAATAAGCATGCATCATCTCATATTTAGAAAATCGATATTAATGGAATTTTTTTAAAAAAATCTTATTTTTAAGTGTTTTCCTTTTTCTTGTAAAAAAAATCAATGAAATTTTCAGGTAACTATAACATTCATTTTTTTTTCACCACTAGAATATCAGTATTGAGATAATATTGTTATCAAGAAGCAGAAGAAATTATCTTTAGTTGATTTAAATTTTAAGATATTCACATAATTTCAGTTTTAAACTATCCAAGATAAAATGTTTTAATAACTTGAAAGATGGCTGAAAAAATGCATATATTATTTCCTGTGTCATATATTTAAATTAAATTCAGTACGAATTTAAATATATATTTATCAATGTTTCTATTTTAAAAAATGGAATATTCTTTCACGTTATCGTCAAAATTTACTATCTTTCCAATCAAGCGAGAGTAAATCAAGAAATATAAATCTTAATTATTTATTAATATTTTTTACAAAATTATTTTAATCTTCAAATTTGAATCGTATGCAGTATTTATTTTTTATTTGGAAAGTTATGCAAAAATGAATGCTTATTAAATACATTAAATGAGTTAAATATTTAAATCATCATTTAAACTTGTTTAAGTTACAGTTATAAACAAAGTGACTGTACCTTCAATTTCTGTTACTGCAGAATAAAATGATTTAATGCGCACTGCAGCAATTCCGTAAAATGCATAAGTTATTTAATAAATCATTTGCATCAGTAAAGCAGAATGCGAATTCTAAAACTCAGATGCAGAATTAACAAAGGAAATTGCTTCAATAGAATATTTCCCTACAGACCAACTACTTTCTCTGCAGCCGTTCTTCTGTGCCTCTTTATTTCATTAGCAAAACGTTAGAAGAGTAAATGGCCTGACTGGTCAATGGCCAGATGACGGTTTTTAGTCATTTGTTGGGATGACTGGGGAGTAGGTCATTCCCCGGGGGAGCGATTCCTCATCCTCAGCAGGATAATGCTCCAGAACATTTTGAGCTTGTCGCCAAGAAGTAAGGAAACTATAATTTTCCAGTATGAAACTATTGAAATGTCATATATTAATAAATATTATTTAATTGCTCGAAAAATTTGTAAAAACCTTGATGGTCAATTAAGAAAATAATTAGCAAAAAGCATTTTATTCTTATATTTTCTAATATGATTAAAATGTTACAAATAAATGCGATTGTGCGAAAAGAGAATTCTATAGACTTTTTTTGTTTTATATTTATTATAAATTTTTTGTAGATATTCTGAAATAATACTTTTTATTTTATTTTGAATTCAAAAGTATGTAACTGTTAGGTTAAAATTAACAAAAGTAATAATATTTTTCGAAAACCCATTTATTCTAACATAAAAAACATTGGTAAGTATCAACAAAATTTCTCAATACCATTAAGTGTGATTTTCAAAAGAGCATAATAATATAGGCTTTTATTTGCTGTATTCATTTTTAATACATTACGTTGACATTCTAAATAAAATAAAAAACCTTTAGTTCATTTTGAATTCAAAAGTATGCTACTGTATAGTTAAAATAATTAATAGAAATAAATTTTAGACACATAAAAATCTTCCTTATCTGGAAATATATCAGTTTAGCAGTGAATATATTTAAAAAGTATGGTTTTATTACTTAGAAAAGGATATTAAAATTTGCATTTTCGATGATGATACAAACTTACTTGATAATTTCTAGCTAATATTAGAAAAACACAATAATTTATTATCATATTAGATTTTATCATACATCCAGTTCGTTATAGATAATTATCATATATAAAGATAGTTTATTATCATATATCTGTCAAGGACTAGTTTTGTAAAAATTTCAATGAACTTAGACACTGTAATTTGGTATTCCCAATGTAATGCAAAACTTTATTGGTTAAGTAATTATAAAACACCAATTTACATTCGACTGTTTTATAAACGGCGAGACAGATTAATATACGTTATTTTGGTAGCGAACCATTAAAACAATAATCCAATACGACATTCACAACACGAATATATGAGGTTCATAGTATAATCCAATATAACAAGAATATGCCTTAAATACAGAAGCCATAAATTTTAAATAAAAAATACAATACGCTCACCTAAAGATATCAAAGTGTATTTTAAATACAAATTTATTTTAAATCTTGTGCTGCTCTAAAAATACCTCGCAACTATTTTTAGAGATTGAAGCTCAAATATTGCTAATCTGTAACAAATCTGGTCAGAAGAAAATAAAGTATCTAAAATAACATTACATATCTAAAAATCAGCAATCTGATTTTCCGTATACGAAATATCTGTAAACTTTCAGAAAAATATTACCCTTTTTCAGCAAAATGCATAAGGTATAACTCTAAAATCATACCGCTTCAGACATATCGTGTCTTTCCCACAAACCTTACAATTGCATGAATAAATTTTTCGCTACTGCAATTTTCAGAAATTGCAAAAACGCAATTCATTTTCCTATGAATTTTAAACTCCTTTCCCTTCCATAGAAATTGTAAACATTTTCTTTGATGCATATTCGTCCGTGTTCACTTCAAGATCATGAATGACCTTGGAAGGATAGTTATTATTATGATCACCATGCATTATTATCATGACAATGATCAAAAAATTAAATCAAAAATATGCATTCACTGACCCGTGATTTTTGTCATTGTGAACTTATTATATTGAGATTGGTCAAGTAATGAATTAAAAATTGTTTATTCATTGACAGCGAGACTATGATTACCATGTATCATTATATGTAAATTGCTGGAAAATTGGATTCAGGATGCACATTCGCTGACTACGATTTATGTATATTATTTATTATGCTGAAGTTTATCAAGTAGTAAATTCAAAATATTTATTTATTAAATGCGATTTTGATTATTATCATTCATTATGCTAAGCTTGATCAAGAATGGGATTCAAAATACACATTGAAAGACTAAAAATTATTAATGTGTGAATTAATTAATGTAAATTCACTAAATCAAGAATGTCAAACAAAAGACTAAAGATAATATACACTCTGATAAAAATTTCGTAAATTAAAATTATTAAAGTCCTAAATTATATATTATCCTTATATTATATATAAATCCTTAATTATATAATCATAACTAGCCTCAACACAACAAATCAGCTAATGGGAAGAAATAGCTAACAAGAATTAAAACATTTGAAATCAAAATGTAACTACTTCGAATCGTGTCAACGGCAATCGTGTCAACTTCGAATGACAATCAACGGCACGTTGTTTTACTCTCTGTTGTAAAATGCTCTTTTACTTCCTGCAATATGCGCAATGGCTTTCGAAATAAAATTGGATTGGCACATTGTGCTTGTATCACGTGAGTTATTTTACCTCGTCTTTTACATTAAAATTCATTAATTTTGCAAATACTTTCAATCATATTTGGAAATAAGAAATTAATTCCATGATTCAAAATATTTATCGGACCGAATAGTCATACGTCCTTTCAAAAAAAAAAAAAAAGATTAAATCGCTTGTAAAATTTCATCTCATGATACAAAGGAATAACTGTACCAAGATTTCCTCCCAAAGTAGAGAAAATGATAGCAAAGATAGGATGGAGAAGTGTTCAATTGTAATTTTATTGCATTCTATGTTCTTTTTTGCACCTTTCTTTTCGAAAAAAATTATCGAGATATTGTTCTCCCTTTCTAAACTTGGATCTTATTATATTATAGTATGTATTAGATTTGAATTAGACAAACGTATCCTAAATTATGCAACACCTTTTCTAGGCACAGCAAAATGGAAATACGTTCATTTTCATCTTTCAATACAAAGCGAGACTCCCTCATGTATTGGAAATCCCAACAAAGTCACGCTTTTAGCTAAAATCTCCTCAAGGTCGGTCATGCTCAAACTGCCATGCAGATGCTACCACATATGAGGCGTGATCTTCGGTTGGTGCTGCGCAAAGGTCCAGAAACAAACAGAAAAGAACTATTTTACTTCTATTTTCAACGCATTTGTTTCCTTAGATAATGTTTCCCAAAACAGAAAAGATCATTAAGCGAAAGGGAAACTTAACACCTCAATGCATTAACTGCCAATTGGAAGATAACTAGTAGAAAGAAGTTTGCTTCAGATAACTAGTATGATGGTTATCCTTTGCGGAATCATATGTTTAATCTTATTTAATGCGAGTGAGTTTATATTATTATTTTGAAAATTTAATAATTATGTTCAAATGTTACTGAAAAATAAAGTTATATGTTCAATCGAATTATTCGTATGCAAAATTTAACATTCTCTAGATATTCATATTTCTACATATTTAACTTGCTTATGATAATAGTACGATATTAAAAATTAAACAAATTTATCTTCAAATGACATTATAAACATTTTAACTTTACAATTAAATTAATTATTTTTTATGCAAAAATATTAGATTTATAAGATTCATAATAATACAATAGTGTCAAATTCAAATAATAGTGTCATTAAATAGTAGAGTTAATATATATTGTAAATTAAATACACATTTAATATTCAAATGCCATTTTAAAATATCTTGAAAGAAATACAATAAAATGTATCATTCATAAGCTAACAATTCAAATTTCTGTCTTAATTCCTTCTTCTCTTTCCTGTATAATAGAAATTCACAGTATTTCGAGCATATTCAGAGAAATTTTTGTAAATATTCTCAATTTAATGTATGGAATCACCGGTTAAAATTGAAAACTTACAGTTGTTATTTACCGGTAAATAAAAATTATGTATTTAGAACAATTTTTAATATTTAACTCAAGGGAATTAGATTCGTTATTCATCCGCATATGTAAATTACTGCTAACTAACAAAAACTGATTTCTACGTTTTTACATTTATAACACCTGCGGTATGAAAAATTAGCATTTGCATCAGAATCATCTCTCTAAAATTATGCATTCTTTCTCAATTCCCTAAAAGAGATCTCTAAGCATATAATTTAATTTAATCGTTGGTTAACAATTATTATAAGGGTAATGACGTGTAGATAGGAAGTAATTAAATTAATTTTCTAAGGAACTAACAAGATAATTTAAATTATTCAGATGTAATTAACTTAGTCGAAATTCTTGGGGAAAGCGAATTTTTTAAACGCTTTACAGCATAAAGTTTAAATAAAAAATGTCAAGAAATTAAATGTATATTCTCATATTTGTAAACTTTTTTACCTCTTTTCTATATTCATACACATCAGGTTTATAAAATGATTTTTATAATGCATATATTTAAGAATATATAAAAATTAAACAGGAAAATTAGTATACAAAGGAAAATTAAGTTAATAAATTAGTTCAAGATCATCTCTGACTAAGGTACTTAATATTCCAGATTATTAAATTGTTTCTTTTCTGCAGAATTCCGAGTGAACAATTGAATAATAAAATATTCCTTCTTAGACCAAAACATGACTGCTAACAAGGCTAGATTATTTTATATTCATTTCTTCTTAATATTACACAGTGTAGACAACTCTTCCGTTCATTTAAATTTTTATTGCGTAACGTATGAGGAGGGCCAAAAAGAAGCAACTAAATAAAGAGTAAATTTTAAAAAATAGTTCAATAAAAATAAAATATTTACTAAGCGCTTTATATTCTCAATTATAGAATTCATGCATAGGCGTGTGTTATTTTCTTAATTTATTGAACAACGTCCCAATGCGTTTTTGAGTACATTTTTATTTGTGGAAAAAATACTGTAATCGTGCTAAAATTCGAACACGCAATTTCGACCATTCTCCCCATTTCAGAACTCCTTGAGTTAGATAAACATATTTTTGGGATTATGTCTGTCTGTCTGTGAACAAGATAACTCGAAAACGCTTTGAGATAGAAAGATAAAATTTGATATATGATTTCTATATGAAATTTATAGATTTTCATCAAATTTTGAATGAAATCGATGCAGAGAAAGTGAGTTTATTTGGCCATGGAAATACGTTAAAACGATAACTACAAAACGAAAAAAGGTAGATAGATGGCATTTTGTGCACAGATTAAACATCTAAAATGTAGACATGTATCAAATTTGGGAACAAAGCCGTTAAAAAGGTTGACCGTCTGTCGGTCGGTACTTTCACGAGCGTATAACAATAACTCTAAAACGCAATATTTAAATAAATATGAGAAACATGGCATATGATTTTGTTACTACATCTGTAATTCTACGTCAACTCTTGGTTGCGTTCAGTTCGGAAAAAGACATCTCAAATACACATTCAGTATTCTGGTGTATATTAATTGCATCTCAGCGATTAATCGCCAAAGATCGTTCGCTAATAAGCTCCTTTGTAATTATTGCTAGCCAATGGCAGGCAATTACTAATATTAATTTATTAGGGAATATACGAAGACGTTTCGGAGAGATTACTCCCGCTGGTTTTCTAAGTGTCTATGACTTTCAAAGAATACGGGAAATTTTCATTATAATACACAAATTTATTTTTGATATGCTCAGTAAAATATTTTAAAGTCAATATTTTAACAGTAATAGTTTATTTCAATGATACAGTATAAAAATATAATTATTAGATATAAATTTAATATTTATTTCCTTATTTCATACAAACTTTTGTTTATTTTACAATTTAATTTATTTATGGTGAACATTTTGTAATTTATAGATATCATTAATTTTAATAACTGTTTAATAAGCAATTTAGCAGTCATTTCGTTATAGTTACTTATATGACTAGAAATTAAAATAAGATCTAATTTAATATATAACTTCACATTCACAGAAATTATGATAGTGAATTAGACAATAAATACAAATATACAAAAATACAAGCTTAAAGAAATCTTCACTATTTAAATAAAAAAAAACTGGCACTAAAACTGCGCTTGGCATACTCCCAGAAAGACACAGGCGCTTCCGTGTGAAATAAAATGCTAAATGGATAGTTCACATTTTCTTAACTTTCATACAAACCATTTGAAAAGATATATATTTTCAGATAACATTATTGTCATTAAATTTTTTAATGCATTATTTATGCTTTATATATTTGGATACTTTGAAAGTGTATGATATCTTCACATCTTACCGCAAAAAATAAAATTATGATTAAATGATGATCAAAGAAAGCACTTTCCACTTTGATAATTCATGTATATGGGTATGATACACATTAAATATAACGAATGGCAAAAGTCCTTCCACTTGTGTGGTTAGAAAATTTGGAGAAGGATACCGTTCAAGTGCAATCTTTGCAATCTGTCCGTGGTAACTAATTACGAGATTCCTCTCAAATAGCTCTGAGTAGTTTCAAAATGAGAAGTTAATCAAACAAACCAGATTCACATTTTGTTAACGGCCGACATCAAATTTGTTACTAAAACCATCATTATAAGTTTTTTAATAACTGCTCCAAATTAAATCGTATTTATTACTATAACCATTATTGCAAAGCTCATTTATGCACTAACTTTATTTTTTGTCGGATTTTCCTAGAAATGTCACACAAAAACAGGTTTTAGTAAAACTAAATTGAGAACAACAAAGTTATTTTTGTAAATGTTTTAACTGTGTTGACTATTTTGTTAGGCTGAGAATTACTGTTATAAAAAAAAATCAATACAAATAAAACGAAAAATCCAATTAAATGTTTAATCAAACAAGTTAAAAATTTCCCGCCATTTCTTTTTACTTCTATACATTATTTCTCCTTATTTAATTTTCCCAAGTTCCTCGTGTATAACAGACTTTTTTCCTAAATGTCACGTCTAATTTTTAATATCTTTCCAGCTTAGTTTCACGTCTGATGAAACATTCCACACTTCAGAATATCTTCCTTTGAACACTTCTTGCTCAATTATCATATATAGTAATATTTTTTACACAACCAGCATTAATATTTTAAGCTTACTATTCTTGTAAACGAATTTTCACTTATCACAACTGTTCGTTGCATATTTCGTGAATCTTAACTTTTTTAACTGGATATTATAATCTTATTAGCATGATAAACAGATGGTTGCAGTTGTCATAGCTTTTCACGTTGATCAAGGAACTTCATCTTAAAAAGTTATCGAAGAAAGACAAATAACGCAGAGATTGATTACTTTACACATTCATTAAATGAATATCGCTTCCATTTTTAGAGAATCTGCTGATAAAAGGAGTCAAAGTTTTGACTCGTATAGAGCGCATGATATTTATAGCGAAATCGAAATTTGATACCCTAGAGTTGCAATGATGTGCTTAAACCATCTTACCAGAAGAGAACCCATGTAAGCAATAATTGGATTTATTGGATAACTGGACCGTTACAGATTGAAAATGTTCAAAAGCATGGCTATTTTTAAATTGTTACCAGCATCTTCAATACAAGCATCTCTAATGTATAATTCGTTCGTTATAAATATATTCCAACCATCTAAATCAACAATGATCAGATAAGAATCTGAGATTTTATGTTTTGCCCAATATATTATCCTGCAAACATTGGGGAATTCCGATAAATCGATGATAAAAGGTGTCCCAAAATTAACACAAGATTTGAATCTGCCACCATTCGGGCAGTAAAGTGTTGGCAACCCAATTTTTAAAAAAGTACCATTTGATAGCTGATAATGTAGGGTTAGTAAAAATGAAGCGTTACACGATAGAACAACGTGTTTTCCTTTTTGGACAATATTTCAAAAATAATGAAAGTCTGGCAGTTACAGTTCGAAAATTTGAGAATTAGCCTCCTAGATCATATGATTTAACACCATTGAATTTCTTTTTATGGGGTTATTTAAAGTCAAAGGCTTATGCTTCCTCATGCATTGAATGAGGAAATTCAATCACATTTATACAAAATGGTCATGGAAAACTTCCAGAAAAGAATGCGTATGTGTTAGTAAAGGCATGGAGTCCATTTGCCCTATGTGTTATTCCATGCATAGACGTATTCTGTGTGATTTACGATTCAATGAAAGGATAACAATTTTAAAAAAACTGTCTTTTTATTTAATTCAAATCGTACGTTTACATGCTGTTTTATTGTGTAACGCTTCATTTTTACTAACCTTAAGCTATCAGCTGTCAAATGGTTTTTTAATAGAGTTATCATTACTTGAACTGCACGAAAGGTGGCAAATTCAAATCTTGCGTTAATTTTGGAACACCCTTTATTTTAATCAAGAAACAAATCTGTTGTAAACTTTCTTTTCTGGTAAAAATATGCTTACTCGTTTCAAATGATATTGATTAACTAAATACTATCCCCCATCACAACAGCCGAAGTTTCTGGTCAGCAGCAAATTAAAACCATCAACATTATAGATTGTCTTCTGATAGGGTTGAATTAATTTCTCTGACGTTTTCTTTCTCGCCATGAGCGCAATAATCGAATTTCAAAATTCATTATGATTAATGCTTTCGTGAAAATATGTTTAAAATCAATAATACTGAACTTGACACTTTCATGTTTGTCTCCCAATCCTGAAACTGAATATCTTCCGAAAACAAAATTAATTTTTAATTTTTCCCCCGAAAGAGTGTCAGTCTCTTTTTAATGATGGAGTTTTGCTAATCCACTTTAAAATCAGTAGAGACATCATTTGTCTAGAATAATTAGCATCTCTTTGCTGGCTTAAGAGCAATCAGTGAAGAGACCAATTTTTCACTCTTTGCGGAATTATATATTATAAATGCGTTCGCAACGCCTAGGTGAACCTTTCTTTTGAATTCTCTGTCACAAATCAATTGGAAATAATTTTCTGTCACAATAACATTTTAACAAAATGATGTTACAACTTAAATCTTCGAAAAATTGCCATGATGGTTTAAGGCAAGGAAAAAAACGGCAGCTCAGCAGTTGTTGAAATAATCCTTTCGATTAAATAAAAATACTTCAAGTTATATATGACTCTGAATACAATAAATCGGAAAAATCCGATAAATGGTATTATTTATTTAATAGTATTATAATGGTATTATTTATTAGGAGCTCGTTGCAAGAATCGCAGTAGCTGCCGGAGAGATTCGAGATATGCCTGGAGTATTCCAGAATGTTCGGATGTCCATGCGTCGGAGATGTGAGGCGTGCATTGTAGCCCGTGGAAGAAACTTCGAACACTTACTTTAATCCATGTACCTTTTGCTTCTTTTCGTGCATTATTAAAACGATTTCTCATTTACGGTCTCTTTTCCTTACGGGGCTTCTGTGTGCAACACCGCTTCAGGAAAGAATTTCCGACCACACATTGCTATATGATTTCGAGTTGTCAGGATGTACCCTACCCCTCTTAGAAGTTCTAAAACGGTTCACTGAAGCACCCTGTATGTATGTATATTATATTATATATATATATATATATATATATATATATAT
>JAPMOR010079699.1:448571-493248 GCA_026543865.1 Argiope aurantia | reverse complement strand
TTTCTAATATGAATTCATAAAGCTCTGAAATTTCAATAGTGTGTTTCGTGCATGTGTCTTTAAAAAGTATCTAAATATAAACAAATAAGCATAGTAAACGAATGAAATTAAAGAAAATTATATATTTTAGCATTGTTAGCAGTTGGCATATAATAACAATGCAACGTATAATTTTGCAAGAATGTAGCAGAAAAAAATCTTAGAAAACATTTAAACAGCAAAAGAAAAATGTTTAAACACAATAGTTTGAATATCATCGGACACTATAAGTAGAAACAATGCTACTGTCGAATACTCGATTAGTTACAACTTAAAAATTAAAGTATGAAGCTCATGCAAGATCAAAGTTTCTACTCTACTACAAATACATTACACTATTTCCACTCTACTACAATGCATAGCTCGAAACCTTCCTCTATTAGAATCTATTTACAAGTCGATGAGGTGAAGAACAAAAAGTTATGATTGAATCTAATATTAACTGACGTTACTCAGAAAATATTTTTTTAAACGGATATTTTGGAAATCGTAATTGGAATAAAATCACCACCAAAAACGTTTGCAGTTTACCGTGTTATGAAAGGAAACCTTTAAAAAACGCAAATCATAAAATTCAGATTTTTTTCTTTTGATTACATTTTTACCTCTATATTCTAATTTTAAATGAATAAACATTTCAATATACATAAACATCAGAAAATGGATGTGCCTTCTTGAGACCATTTCCTCATACGATTGAGTTACTGTGTTAATTGCAATGAAAATTTTAAAGACTAGCAACCTATACAATAACAAACCGCGAAATCGATCGATTTAAACAACACACACACACAAACAAATAGAAAAAACAGTCGTTGCAATCCATTCGAGTGTAGGTAGGAGTTCCATTCACCGGAAGAAATCAAGTTCCTTCCCCTCAAAAAAATTAATCAAACAAGATGCGAAACACAAACGTTCATTTCCGCTGTCTCCTTGCACTACAAAAAACGCCAACACGCAAAATTGAAAATTCAAGACAAACTACTGATAAAACCGTTATTTCCCATGCGCGTGGACGTTCGTGGGAGTCGTGTCCTTCCCAATGACCAGCTGAACTCGAAGAAAATAGCGGTAAATGAACACAAACTACGCCAACGCTCACCAAGACTGGTTTGGAAATAATCTTGAACATAGAGAGTCAGCCATTTGGCCGAACTAAAAGTAGGTTAGTTCGGCCACCACTGCCCTACCCATAGAAACTCGTTCGAGTTTTTACCTTTCTTTTTATTTATTAACTGCCAACGTAAGCTCAGCCTCACTTCCTTCTTTAGACATAGAAAGACATACGAAGAGCCGGTTATGAATACGTCAGCTGAGATACTTCAGCCTTGTATTGTGTCAAGGCTTTTCTGCCTGTAACTTCCGCACGATGGACTTGTCACGCTGTTGTGGCTATGAATTCGAATCGAAACACAAAACTCGAACTTCATCAAACATCGAGCTATCTGAGCGTCTTCCTGCTTTTGTCTTTGACTCTATACCTAGTATCACAATTTCCTGAAACCGATATAGTAAACCACAAATTATGTTAATAAAAGGGCAGAGGATATTCTTTTATTTTGGATACAAAACCAGTATTTTAATTGCATTCCATAGAATTTTCTGTGAATTATATTTAGACAAAAAGGTCCCGTATAAAGGAAGTTAGCGTAAGTTATGATTTTCCCATGCACTAAAAAGAACTAATTAACAATCAGCTTAATTGCGATTAAATTGATATTAGAGTCTAATTTCAGGAGAATATAAAAATTGCAGATGAAACTAATTTTTCAACTGAATCGTTCGCAAGTAACGTGTAAACGAATAATACATTTTATGTAATAATTTTAGGGGAAACTTATAAATGTCAAGTCATGACAAATATTCAAAGATTATAAAGCAAAATACCAATTATATTTTTTTTCGAAAGGCATTCTATTTTATATATTCACTTTAAATTATGCTTTGCTTTAATGCTGTCTGCGTTTATTAACACCTTCGTATTATATTTTATTTATTACCACTTTATTGTATTTATTGCCACTTTATTTATTCATTATTGTTATCTACTTTTGAAATGGAAAGGTTTAGTACATTGACTGAGCCGCTTAATCTACTTAATTCAGTAAATCATCACTTTCAGATATCTGGTACACAAGGAAAAGCTCAAAAGCAATGATTAATATACACAAAATAAAACTTTAACTGTAAAAAAATCTTCGTACAAAAAGGTCAAATCTTTTTTTAAGAAAGAAACGAGTTAAATTATTAACATCTTTTGTATAATACATAAAAAAGTGCTTAGTTCTAATTATAATAAAAGTTCTAATATCCTTTCAAAAACTATATCAGCAAAATATATTTTGATTTTTAAAAAAAGCGCACTTGCTTTTCTATGAAAAGTTCCAACAAGTATGATGAATATCATCGAGACAAAGAAAAATATCATGCCGATATGATATTCAGCGAATTTCAAAAGAGAAACATTCTCAACGAAAGGTCAATAGTTTCCTTCAAGGCATTTTCTTTTACTTTCTTTTCTTTTTTTAATTCAGAAGTCAGAAACTGAAGTTTTGCCTATCAACATATCGAACAACGCAAGTCTGATACATTTATTTCTTCTCCGGGTTTAAATATCTTATTATGTTACAAGTTATGATTTATGAACTCATAAAATATATTTCAGTTTATGAGGCATAGATAAAATTAAAGAAGTTCAGCATTTTAGCTAAAAAGTCTTACTCTTCGCTTTATAAAATATTACTTCAATTCCATTCTAAAGATATTTTGATATCTGGATGTAAAAATTCGTAATCTGATGGAAAAAGGATTTTCCAAAAAATTAACACGAAACAAAAACAAATAGTGAATTTTGTATATGCTTTTTTATTCAATGAATTGCCTCCTAATTCTGACAAAATGTTTTTCAAAATTGTTTGAAATCAATTAGGCTAGGCAACATTTACTCATTCTAAGATATTCATGATATTTGTAGTCAAGAATTCGTTGAAACCTAATCTTAATGATGAAGTTTCGAAAATAATTCTCTATAACAGAATGAGTCTGCCGGCTTATTTTTGGAGACTTGAAAGGTGATAATGGTGTTTACTTTATTCTTACATTAATTAGAATTTCTTGATTCAAAATAGAAACTTTGTGAGAAGTGACTGTTCTTTTCAAAATCTTAGTGTTTTAAGTTAATTAGATAGCCAAACACTTAACCAGCCTAAATTGCCCATGTTATTTGCAAGCAAGAATCAACTAAATACAATAATTTTATGTTCTTACTGATGAAGTTTCGGCTATCATACATACTAAGTATGCAAGCTAGATATGAAATCTAGATATCTACACCAACATTGCGTTTTTTTTCTTCTAATTAAAATTTCTTAACTCAAATTATAAATACGTATCAAAACAGCGTTTTTGTACTTTTATGGAAATGTATTGCCATAACAAAAGCTTCCACCAATCTGTAAACTTCTTTACAACAGATAGCAGGTTGAAATTAAGGTAAAAGTACAAAAAAGCTGAAATTTCTCGGCAGGTTTGTATTTTTAAAAAAAGCATTATTTCAAGCAAATTTCAAAATTCTTGAAGCATCATAAATTCTATTTACTAATTCACAAGAATATTTTTTCCACGTGATTAAATTACATTTAATGCAAGTTGGAAAATATTTGTAAAACGTTATAAAAACAACTAACAATTGTGAAACAAAGCGAATAAATGAAGTTATTTCACAAGTGGCAAAAATTTAGGACTATTCGACTGAAACATTAAATTACCGTTGAGCCGGCTGTTTTAAAAATAGGAAAGAGCTGCCACTTCATTCACCTGAAACTTTTTTCTTACATTCTACGGAACTTCATTCATTCGCAGTATACTTAAATCGCTAAATGTGTCGATGTAACATGTAAGGATCATAGAGTCGTGAAAGAAATGGGAGTTCCAAGAAAAGTTGAAATTTAAACCATTCAGAATGATGGAGTCGTCGAAGATGTTTAGGATCTGAGATAAACAGCTTTCACGAGAATGAGGAGTTGAAATAAAGTTCAAAAGCCCGTTTAAAAAAATATTTTAGATTCGAGTGTAGAAAATTCTTTACCTTGCTTTTCATTACTTTAAATATACTCAATCATTAAAAAAATTCAGAATTTAAGATCTGCTGGCAATAAAACAAAGAAAAAATTAGAGTAATTGATTAATTAGTACTATTTTAAAAATTGTTGATAAGTGATAAAATCAATGTTTCATCTATGATTGTTTAAATTTTTTAATTCTTTTATACCAAAAAGACGCAGATAGCAGTTTATCTTTACAGAATTTTAATTGCATTTTAAAACAAATAATTAAAACTTAACGCTTTTTTTCACAGTTTTTGACTATAATATAAATGAAAAGAAATAGAAGAAATTAAGAGTTACTAGGAAAACACATATAATTTTCTATCTGTTTGGCATCTTTTGTATAAATAAAAAACATAAATATGAATTTATTCCCATTTTTTGCTGCAATTTATAGTAACTCTTAAAACTTATAGTAAAAAAATTGGAAAAAATATGATAAGATGAACCAAAAATAAAAGAATAATTAAATATCAATGTTACGAATGTATTAAAATGCATACACTTTCAGATAATTTTAATACAGATAATTTCCTCATGTCCGAAATATCCTTATTAGTCTAGCAGAAATTTAAAAAAATCGAGTTCATCGTATATATTTTTTCTGAATATTTATTCTAAAGTAAAACCTGCAGATTTGCAATATTTCTCGTGCACTTATGAAACAGTTCAGTTAACTTTAAATATCCTTTTGTTGATGTAACGTTTCTTGTTACAAAAAAAAATCTTAAAGTAGTTTTTTTTTATTTATTTTTGGTAATTCAGTGACTACAGTGTAACAGAAAAGAAGTAAATAATTAATTTCTTAAGTATCTACTTTTGAAAATGACTTGTAGTTTCTTTTCGGAACTATATAAACTTAAAAAAAATCTCTCTCTACATGGTTAATGAAACATGGCAAACGGAAGTCAGGCATATTTTTAGAATAAACTCTGCTTTTCGCTGCATATCCTTGATGAAGAACACAATTACATTTGAGCGAAATTTCACTAATGCGTGCATTTTCATGCGAGAGTAACATGAAGTCGGTAGTTGTACACCTTAAACAACTTTAAATGAAAATATGAATGTAGTATTTACAGAGAGAGTAAAATATGTTAAAGCGCAACGATCCTGGCACGGAGACACTTTTAGAAAGTGTAACGTTTGCTAGTTTATTATACTTATTTAATGCATGCTTTGATGTCTGAAGTTTATTTTATGCGTATTGTTACTCCCAAATGTTACTTTTCGCAATGACAAAAGTTGAGTATAAGCTGCCGAGAAATTGGTAAAGTTAATTGAGGTATTTATGAATTAAATTGCTGCAAACCGGATTGTTACCTATTAAGCATAACATTTTATATTAATGAGTCTGTGTTTTAATTTATGTTAATAAAACTCGCTATGGATCTTGCCATACTACACTTTTGCTCATTTCAGGAATAAAATACTTTATTAAGCAGCTTAATTATTCACTTATGTTATAGCACTTTAATTAATCATTTTAATGTACTTGCATTACATATGATATATACGATGCATTTATAAAGCTATAATGCTTTCATGATTAATATTCAGAATGCGAAAAATCGGAGTGATTCTGTGGTCAGTAAATCTCTCTAATCTAACATAAAGAATAAATTTATTAACAAAATTGAATGTTTTTTAGCAGAGAAATAAAACTAAACACACTTCGTTCTAAATCATTTTTAGAGTCAATGTTTTAAAGAAAATCTAACGATTGGTAAAATTATTTTGCGAAGTTTTTGTTCAATTTTAAAAGGCTTGTTTATGAAAATAAAGTAAGCACTTTAAACAAATTAAAAAAATATCTTAAAAAAATGCATTCCATTTTTGTAGAGCAAGCGATGCACCTGAATGAAAAAACTTCCTATTGTATTTTACACTGACAACCTATTGCGGTCTGATATTAGATTCTATACACTAAAACATACGAAAATATAGTTAAATGGTCATTTATTTTTTTTAGTGACGTTTCAACAAACTTCTAAAAAAAATTTCTTTTCCAAATCTAAAAAGCAGCCAAGTACTTCGAATGAGCTAACGATTTTTATCTAGACAAAAAAAAAGCATTGATCTTTTTTGTTTCAAAGACATTCTACTGAGGTTTATTATTTCTGTGTTATCTCTATTCTCATATTCTTACCCCGAACCCATCAGAAAAACCTCGTTTCGACACCCCGTCTAGTGGATGTGTCTCGAGCTGGAAGAGCAATAAAATATGAAAAATTGAACGATTAAACGCCTGAAAAGAGTGGAGCAATTTCACAATACTTCTGAAATACAGGGCTCTTTGCCAAGTGGAAGCAGTCTACTGGACTGAACCTCGGTCGTTATAAATGACCTAGAGGTGACATATTGAAAAAATAAAACTGTTTTGAAGCTTTCGGTTTGCTTGTATGCAAAGCAGGCAAACAAAGCCATAACAACATTTACGTGGCCGCAGGAGGAAAGAACGAACCCCGTTTAAAGGATATAAAAAGGAAATTCTTTCGACAAATCCAATTAGGATTATGGAATAAAAAGACGAGAGTATATTAAACAAGGAAAATCGTGTCAAAAAGCATGTGACGTAATGGTGCGTCGCATTGAGAGGTATTGAAGTATTTTCAGTTCCTTTAAGCAAATATGTGACGTAATAATACGTCACATCAAGAATTATTGAAATATCTTTATTCTTTAAAAGAATATAGTTAAAAACAACTTGGGCTTTATAAAAAGCCTAATAAAATTGATTCCGCAAGCTAATTGCTTTTTCTTTCTTGGGCTGTTTCTTTCACAAGAATCCTATATATTGATTGGTCGAGAGAAATCTAAAGGAAAAAATCGTTTTCTTCGCATTTCACTAAGTATTTTTTCTACTACATTTTATCAATACAACCGTATATTTAATTCTATTAAATTAATCAGGATTCCATTTAACAAAATTTTGAGAGATAAAAAAATATAAAAGTCAGTACTTATTTTAAACAAAGTACAAAAAAAAAAAAAATTCCATTCAAATAATTTTTACAAACATACATATAATAAATTAAGAACAAATAATGAAATACTCAATCAGTTTAATACTATGTCGATTCTCTTCATTTATATACATTACGGCAATTAATCGATTAATATTAATAATAATTGCGGTTAATACTAATAACCAATAATTATTAATATTAATCGATTTTTAAATAGCTAATTATTAATAATAACCATGATTATCAATAACAATAATCGATTAATCAAATGAACTGTAACATACATTTTAGATTAACTTCTGTTTCTAAAGGTCTGATTTACAATATCTGGTAACTGTTCGTATTAACGCTATTATTAACTAACACAATTTTATAATTTACACAATTATTAATATTTGGTAATAGTTAATTAGCACAAGAATTGCTTGATTAGACCTGCCAATAATTTTAAGGCTTAATGTCCATTGAGAGTGACAAAAAAATGAAAATTTATGAGCCCGATAATCAATATCATAAGCAATTCCAGCAAATATTAAAAAGATTAGTTCATACTTTCATTTTTATAAAAAAAAATTGAATAAAAATTAACTTTTAAGCTGATGATATGCTTCTGTCAAAATAAATTGACAAACACCGTACAGTGTTAAATTATTGGATAAAAATATTAATAGCAAATTATTTAAATAAGAATAATGCTGTTTTGAAATATCAATATGGGTACATTAGGATCAAAATTTAATTTTATTTACCCATTCTTTGTTTTTATGCTATTCTTATTTTATTATTTATTTGTTATTGTATTAATTTTTTGAGAAATTTTATTAGTGAATATTGCATGCAGAGAAAAATTCGAAACAATGGTGTATTCATTTCTTCCGAAAATTATTTCGACATTTATAGAATATCATCAGTGACCACAAGAGTAGATAAGTAACTTTTTATTTTCTTGATTGATGTCATTTCTTATTATCATTTATTCATAATGCTTTTTCTAGATTCATTTTGCACAAATCTTTTGATAATTACTTTGAAGTAATTTTTCCCCCCATTTTGTAACTTGATTTTTTTTTTTTTTTTTTTTTTTTTTTGCAAAAATTAAAAAAAAAAATAGAAATGCATTGAAACTTATTTTTACCCAATATCTTTAGTAGTCAGTACCATAATAATTTTAATGCTACTACTATTGATTGTTTTTTTCCATTTCTATATTTATTTTCTCGCTTTTCAATGATTTTACTTCAAATTTCTTAAGTGCAATGAAAAAGAATGTAAGTTTTTTAAATTTAAAAATATATTTTTAACCAACATTTTTGCACAGAAATTAAAAATTTAGCATAAAAATTTGATTGAATTATTTTGACTTCAAATTTCATTATTAAGCGTCTTACCGAAGTTTAAAACACAACTTAAATTTATAAAATTTATTAAAGTCTACGGACGGTTAAATTAATTTAAAATCACTCAAAAACGACGTTTAAATAATTGTACATAAAAAATAATTTATTGCAAGGGTTTTTTTTTTTTTTGGTTTTTTTTCCATTTTGGAATAACTGATGAATAATTTTTTGTAACTGCTGTAATATTCCTTTAAAAAGAAATTAAATTAAAAGAAAGAAAATAATAAAAACTATGGAGCTGTAATATTCATTTCAAAAAAATTAAAATAATAAAAACTACCAAGCTATAATATCAATTTCAAAAGAAATTAAAAGAATAAAAATATCAAGACTATATTCATTATTCCAAAAATTCATAATTTGTGGCTAATTCAAAAATAAATATTTTGAAAGAAAAAAGTTTTTAAATAATTCATGAGACTAAAATTCTGACAAGTAACAGATCTATGAAGGTTTTATTGATAATATTGCAGTTTCTAAATCCAAGCTAAAGGACAAATTAAGGTGAATTTATATTTAAAATATAACTTTAAATTAATATGGAAACAATAATACAAATTTACAGCAGATAATTTTTTTTTCATTGTCGGTTATTTATATTCTTAACACTATTCCTTTTATCTACTAATATATCATATAGTTAGGTAATAATTTATAAATATATTTTATTGACACATTTGAAATCGAAACTTTATTTTTATAACTTTATTTTATCGGCAACAAAATCAAAATATTCATACACAATTTAATTTCCGCACCAAAAATTATTTTTGCTTATTTCAAAAAATAAACAATAAAAAAAACTTTAAAATTAATTTTAAAATTCTGCAAAAAAAATTTAATATTGCAACAAAATTATTCTAAAGTGTGGGTAATAATTAAAAAGTGTTCAAAATATTTACCTTGTGGTGTGACTTGAACGACTAGAGCAAGCAACAGCGCCTGTATTACCAGACCACACCACCGATACATGTTGATTTGAAGTTGCTACAGCTTCTGAAGAGAGTGCACATCAAGTTCCCGCGTATCCAAACACCGCGGCAGCACTTCGTACACTGAAATCCACAGCTCCACGCTGGTTTGCTAGTGATACCGCGCATGCGTCTTGTGCCTGTTTGCAAGGGTAGGAGGACAGAACTCGAATTGCCTAACCCCCAAAGTTGAAACGGTTCTGTTGTTGGAGCGTTTCTTTTGCACGCTTCTTTATTTTCGTTTTTATTACGGGACAAATTATTAGTTAAATAAATGATAGACTAGTGGAACTGTTTCTGATCTAACGGTAGAGCTTTGTACCAATGCTTATCATTTACTTTTCAACTACTTTCAGTCAAGCGCGGAATAAGTTCATGGTAGATACCCCATTAGACTGTGTGAAGAGTATGTAATAATGATATATTTTATGTGTTAAATTATAGTAATTTTTTGTAAAATTTCCCAAAAAATCTTGTAGATTATTTTTGTAATTGTTGTTTTAATATAGGTTTGACTCAAAATATTTTATTTATTCATTTTTTTACCCATAGTTCATTTTCTGAACTATAGCAGTGGAGCGCTTTTACATCACTAGCATACTTGTCTTAATTTTGAATAATTTGAAAATTCACTAATAAAATTATTTACTAACTACATTACTTTTTTTTATTTGAAGAAAGAAAGATTTTGATTAAACAATAAATTTGTTAATAAATTAATCCTAATTCTAAAAAATTAATTTGAAAATTAGATTTCTAAAATATTTTTTCAATATTTCCCTGATTTATATAGATTTGCATTATTTTTGTTTAAAAATAAATTTAAAAACTTAATATGTAGGTTTAATCTACATGAATGTTTTATCAATTTAATTGTAGTGTTTTAATTTAATAAAATAATTTTACTTTATTTCTATATGGAGCAACGTATATTACTGAAACTACCTAATCGATTAATTCTACTTTAAAAATAAAGTTCAAACAACTTTATGTTATTTATTTATATTACTTTACATAACTTTTCAACTAAGATAAGAAATAAAGTATCACATTAATTTGCAAGAAGAATTTTTAAAGGACATGGAAATACATTAACCGAAATGCAGAATACATGGACAGTAAATTAATATATGCAGAATTCGCTTGATAAATTCCTACATAGAACAGGTTGTATCTTGTATCTTTGAGAATGGCCTAACTAATCCTAGTTGAATCTTTTTTGTTCAGAAATTTTTTCCCCCCTTCAAAGTCTACTCTAATTTATATGTTTATATAACTGTTCTTTGAAGATAAAAAATCGGAAGTTCTAGATTAAATTGTATGAAAAGTTTTTGATTTTATTATAAAACCGGGAGAAAAAATGAAATATAGCAAAAACCAGAATCGAATTACCCCACCATCCCAAAGCCTCTAAAGTAAATTTGAAGATCAGGCCGCCACGACAGCAAAGACGGTATAATGGAAGTTCAATTCCACATTATTTCTGCAACTTCTGAGAAAGCGAGAACCTGCTTATTTATATGGCAACTTCTCATGACCTATCCGAGGTGCTCCTAGTGGGAAGAAATGCACTGTGTAAAGTGCGCGGCTAATTTAAACAAATATAAAGCATTGATAAATTTCTTCTTGGCGCAGGTTATATTTTAGAATATGTAACAATCAATCAACCTTTATTAAGAAATGAATTTTAAATAGAAATTTTCCACGAATTTTTTCCTTGGTACTTATCCTCATTTATACAACTTCGCATAACTATTGTTGGGATGTAAAACAATTTCATACAGGGTCAACATGCATAAAGAGTTTTTAAATTCATCAGAAAACTAAAAAAGGAAATGCGAATTAATTGTAAAGCATTAAAATTTTATAAATGTAGAGCTTTTTTTTTATGCGAGCAAGTTGTCATTGAACATAAAACAGTAAATTAGTCCTAATTTTAAAAAGTAAGTTCGAATTGAAATTTTTAAGCTGGTTTTTGGTCTGATATTCTTATCTTTATTTATAGAGCATTACTTATCGCTTTTGTGAAGATTAAAAAAAAAAGCTGTAAATGCAAGATTAATTTACATGGATAGTTTTAAATAACGAAACAGGAAAAAAAATCGCAGAATAAATGGAGAGCGCTTAATTTTAATTAATGTAGAGTTTAATTGGTATCTTTCTACATGAAACAGTTTAAATTTTTGAACATATTTGTAGATAAAAAATTTAAATGAAATAATGATGCTTTTCTAAAAATGATTATCGAAAAATGAAAGAACAAAACCACAAATTCTATTAGAAACCACCTGCAATATTCTTACCTCGAATTTCCCGTATGGGCGCTCTTTGTATTTCTTAGTACATTAAAGGAAACTGAGTATGAATTTCGCGTGTTTTCCTTTCAACCAATTGAATCTAAAATTTGGTAAAGGTCTATACTGTTGGTAACAAAACCAAATAGTAAATTTTATTTGTTTAAATCATCGCGTTTTTTTAGTTATAGCGTTCACATAATAGCAAACATACAAATTATTACACCATCAATTCCTTAGCTTATCAGATCCAAAATCTGACACATATCCAAAACTCTAATGATAAGCCTACATGTTTAATTTTATTTTGAATTATCTTTTTAAACTGTCCAAAATTTGAATTTGTCTAAAATTTGATAGAAATCTATAAATTTGGCGTAAAACCCACTTGCTAAATTCCATAGATTTAGCTTTTGTACGTTTTTGAGATACCGTGTCCAGAAGTTGACATACAAATATAATTATAAAAGTGTGTTTTTCGAATTCAGGGATATCTGAAACGTTTAAGTTCATAAAAATCGAACATTAATTTTATTTTATTTATTTTACAATATTTTTATACTTTTTACCACAGAATATAAAATTTGAAAATTTTACTCAACATGTTTTCATAAACTTACTTCGAAAACAAGATGATTTATGAAACCTGTTTTGAAATAAAGACAGGCTAACATGTTTTTTCAGAGCAGACGAGCATTGCAACAACACACACACGCAAAAAAAAAAAAAAAGGGGGGGGGGATACCGTTCAGGGCAGAACTTTTTCTCTTTTTTTTAACTCAATCCAAATGGTTACTTTCTTTCAATTCAATTGTTAGTATTTGCCTTCAGATTAAAGAGAGAACTCCTAACAACTTCAAAAACATGTTTTGAATTAAAGAAGCCCTTATATAACTCCTTAGAATCCAGGAAGAATTTTAAAAAAAAAACTCGTGAAGTTGAGAACTTGAAACCTTTTTAAACTGTGCTCAATAACGGGCAGTTTAAGAATCAATTTCTTTCCTTTTACAAACATTACTGAAAAACATTTTCAATAGCCGATATGAAGTTTCTTCTACTTTAGCCAAATATATTGACTTATTTTTACTATTACATCACTTCTTACTACAAAATATATCACATTTCACAGCTAAAAAACATTCTTTTAAATTTCTGTGACTTTTCTGGAGAGTAGAAATTTGATTATGATTTTAAAAATTGTTATATCAATTCAATACATATTAATTGATTTTAAACCATTTTAAAATGGAAATCGTTTTCATATACTCAAATTTTACGTTTCAATTTCGTTATTCGATTTTAATCGATGTGCATTAATGCGTAAATAGCATGGTAGACTTAAAGGTTCATTACTGTTAGGGCCAAACGTTAAATCAAAATCATTTTTCAAAAAAAAGTGGTAGAGACCATTGATGGTTGATAGATTATCTTTATGTGCAGAGCTATTTAAAGATCTAGAGTTATTTACATATTATTTCAATTATGCAGTTTACGTTTCTGTGCCTTTACATTATTTTCTCCTTACAGTAAATAGCATGCATGATATTCGAATTTATTTTAATATCAATCATGCTCTTATTTATTTTTCATTTCAAATTATTCTTAACTTTCAATTCGTTTTCCATTTTTTCAATTCCATTTTCTATATTTTCCATAATATAGTTTAACCCAGATGCTCGATAAATAGTAAAATACTCTCTTTATGAAATATTAAGCAAGCATTTGATAAATGGTAATATCAATTGTAATTAAATAACGAATAAAGATTCCTTTTCAACAAATAAATACATTAAATAATATGCGAAGTGAAACTCTCATAACTTACACGACCATTCAGTTAATGAGGTAATGTAGCAACAGTTACTGTAGTATCTACTCATACCAAAGAAAATTTGCACAGAATGAAGCTATTCGTGTCCCTTCTAACTGCGAAATAAAAATCTGAGTAATACTAACTTGAACATCCACCTTTAGAAACAAGAGCTTAGCCCATTTGGAAGGAAGTGATACATCACGAATCGCCTAGATCGAAGGTGAAATGCAAATTTTTATGTACACTCTTTCTCTTTAGGTGGTGGTTTAATGGAATATTTATTGGTGTACCCTATTATCGGTGTTGGAAATACTACACAGAATTCGAGAAAATTTCAGCATCCAGAAGATGACTGATAAGTTTAGCATCTTAGAATACCAGATTAGTCCATTTTTGATTAGTTTGGAACGATGGTATAGTTATATTTATTAAAACTTTGTTATTTCTCAACGATTTACTCGCCGTTTAGAGTAATGCATTCGTCTATTGAAGGTCAACCACTGACTCGTCAGGGGAATATTCATAAGGTTCGTTGGAGCCTGTACAGAAAATGCTTATCGCACTAACTTAAATTCGCTCTTTTCCATTTTGCCTAGTGATGCACATAGCCATGTCCTTTCCTACCAAATCGAAGATGATGAGCAACTTTTTAAATGACTTTTTTTTTCATATCTATAATAGTTTCCCTGATTGTATCAATAAGTTCAGTATTGCGCCACTAGGTGCAAGTGATTTTATTGCATTGAACATACTCCTATGTGTGGAGAACACATAGACTTCGCAAATTAAATTACAACATAATTTGCAACCTTTTCATAATATATAAACACTGCATCTGTAGTTAGCAGCATCAGATATACAATTCGTTTATAGAAATTATTCTGTGATTATCAGGACTACAAATATAATTTCGATGTTTTTAGAGTAAATTAAGGGTATTTTCATTATTTTCAAAAAGAATTATTCAAGATATTTACTATCAGAAGCTACAACATTTGCTAATCCATGTGATAAACTGATTCCGTAAAGACAAAATCTGTTGAATTGAAACAGTCCAGCCTTTTCTAGCCAATTTTTAAAAGCTTTATAAGAATTGTACCACTTTTCATAAAGCGGATCAAACAAAAATCTAAAAGAGTAACATCTGGTGAATACGGCGGGTGGGGCAACAATTCTCAGTAATTTACTTCTAAAGTTTCCTTGACTGTTTTATTAAATCCTTGATCAATCACTGTCTCGTTGAGTAACAACCAAGTTTTAGTCCCATGGCATTTTGCTTTCATTCTTCAATAAAACTGATCGATTGTTGCTTATAAGGTACACCATTAATTGACGTGATGTAACAGTGAAAAGTGAACAAAGCCAATTTTGCAAATATTCTGGATACAGAATAACCTTATTGCCTTGAATATTTTATGTAGGTATGGATGGACCTGATTCCCACGAACGCAATCATGCCTTCAATCATTAGAATTGTTGCAATAAATCCATTTTTCATCTGCCACAAGAATTCTATGAAAAAAACATTTCCTATTTATTTTAGACAAGGCAGTTCACACGTGGAGGGTTTTTTTTCAGACGTTCCCTTTCATTCATTTCACATAAAATCTAATTTCCTTGCTTTTGAACCATGTCCACTGCATGTAGTCTCCACGAAATGCATGAATGAGTAACATTTGTTTCAGTACATTTCGACATGTGTGTTTGGCAAGGGTCTTCGTTGCGCTATATTCCCAAGCCTACATTTTTATGACTTTCCATGCACTTTGTCAAGTGCATCGAAATAAAGAAAAATTGAATCGTTGGAACAGCTATTTCCAAATTGAACTTTATTGGGCACGCTTATGATAAATGCCCAAATGCAAACATGCATTATTGTTGCGGTCTTTTACTAATAAAATAAATGTATCACTTTCTGCAAATTCTGCTTGTTCAGTTCGAAATGTTTTATGAGTTAACAAAATTTGAAATATTTTATGAGTTAAAAATATCATTTATGTATATCTTAAGCAATGTTATATAGTCCAAGGAATGGACACACTTTAAAAACATAATGGATACGCATAATTCTATTAAGCATAATAGGAAATCGCATTATGCTGGATATACATTATTTGTAACAATCAAGTATGTCTCTAATTTGTAACTGTCTATATTGGTAGTGAGATGTTATTTTCTTTTAAAACTGTCGGGTCTAGAGTTCACAAATAAACAAATGGTAAGTATATACATTTGCTTTTCCAAACAAACCAGAGACAGTGATTTTCCCAAAACTATTCGTATACTCTCTAGTAAATGTATTTATGTATTATTAACTCGCATACCACTAGCAAATGATAGTTACAAAAAAGGCTGTCAGCATGCAATCTTTGGCAATTTTTTCGGTGATTAATCACTGGGATGCGGTTCATATAGAATAACCAGAACACCGAATGTATAATTTGGAAGCATTTTAAAACAACCAAAATTTGACATAGAGTTGCAATCATACTTGAAAAATTCCATACTAAATTTCATATATTTAAGTCATTGCGTTTTTGAGTTATCGTATTGACATGCTTGTGTAAGTACAGATCGAGAGAGAGGTCAACTTCTTGATGGATTTTGTCTAAAATCTGATATGGACCTACATTTTAGATGCCAAATTTGTGTACCAAATTTTATCCTTGTAACTCTCGTCGTTTTGTAGTTACCGCGAAAATTTATATTTGGAGACGCAGACAGAAAGATTTTCTCTAAATGAATGTCTTTCAAAATTTAATAGAAATCTACAAATTCGGTTCAAATACCGTATACCAAATTTCAAATATCTAACTCAAAAGGTTTTGAGCTATCGTGATCACAGAGAGACAAGGATACAGACAGACATCATTCTAGAAAATATGTTTTATGGACTCAGGCAGGTCTTTCAAATCCAGAGATTCTCAAAATCTGGAATTCGAATTTTTAGACGATGACAATATTTTTTGTTTATATTCTCCGCATATGAAAAAGTAAAAATCAAAAACTGAGAATATTGAATTCACCTTATGTATGATAAAAACTGTTTCTTGCTCTGTGTGAGATCTAGTCACATTTTTTGCATCGCTTTGTACGAAATCATGCTGGGCCAAAAGGTTTTATATGAGAGTCCATTGTATTAAAATTGATTTTTAGTTTCTCTTATACGAAATATACAAAGAAAAATTATGGTGATTGTCAAAAAATTTAATCTTGAGATATTTTTGAATCTCCACGTAAAAATTGGAGATGTCCGAAAAAATGCATTTTTGGATTTATTCTTGTATGTAAATAATAATAATAATGGATAATAATAGGAGAGATGGATGATATCAGGATAGAATATAGGATAGATGGATTACATCAAATTTATTGACTTCAAATTTTAAACACAATTTATTGAATGGAAAATTGCATGTGTGTCCAAGACCAGTTGAACACGATAATTATAAAACATAAGAAGATAGAATAAAAAATTGATGCTCAGATTTAGATAAATAATAAAATTTGATACTTAAATATATTTTTTAGCGTTTAAAATATAAATCCGTCAAGAGGTTAACCTTCTACCTGCTTGCACTTTTACAGCATTTAAACGCAATAATGTAGAAAAAGGCAATTTAATATGTCATTTCCCTATTAAAATTGTATGCTTGCATTAAATTTCTACTTTGATTGGTAGACAGAAATACGTTTAAAATGCCTACTTTTTTTTTCTTTGTCATATTATGAAGCCCAAAACGCTAATGTGAGGGACACTAAAAATAAAAATCTGAGCTCTCGTGGTGTTTACGACCTTTCTCAAAGCCAAAAATGTTCATGCTCGGAGCAAGGTGACAGAATTTTCATTAGAAGTATGAAGAAAGTTTTAGAGAGACCATTCTCGTTGTTTTAATTTTTAAAAAATCATTGTGAAAAGTTATTTTCGATTGGTTACAGGAAATATCATATATAGAAAATAAATGATTCCAATTATTGTAAAAGTATAATTCATGAAAGATCTGAAAGGATAATTTTTTCTACATCAATTGTCATTAAATTAAATATAAATTAACACTATGCTTAATTATACGTGTATTTAATAAACATTTTCGATAATTATACATAATAATTCTTAGAAAATTGGTATAAAAACATAAAATTAATTTTAGGAAAATAATCGAAATAATAATAATAGTATTTGAATTATATCATCAAAATAATGCCCGCGATATTTTTTTTAAAAGACTGATTAAATAATTATTCCTTATTCTTATTACATCTTTTAATATATCAAGAGCAATATCAAAAGCAAACGTTTCACTCATTTAAAGTATTGATCAAATTGGCTTTTCGAATTTATCCTATTAAACTCTAACTATTTGGGAAAATTCTTACTTCAAATTACTTAAATAATTCGCATGATTGATTCTTTTTACATCCAAATGACACTGTCGCCATATAAATATTCTACGAAACTTCATTTTACTGAATTCTCTTATGCAAATTCCAAGTTTAATTTTAGTTTGCGTTATTCTCTTATGTCAATTTCAGGATTAATTTAAAACCCGATCCTCTGACCGAAGTATCTTAATATTTGTTTTAAAATATATTCCGAATTAATTCAAAATTTCCGAGCGAAATAGGAATAATTTTCATTGGTTAATAGAATTTAAAAGAAAAGGAATAGCTGGAAACATTTCCACTATGTCATAGGACTAACTTATATTACAATAAGAATAAAGAAGCTTTTGAAACATTTTTTTAATTACAAAACAGAATAATAAAAAAGCGAGGTGTAGACAGAAGCATTCAAAGCAAACAAAATGAATATTTAATCACATTTGTAATATATTTTAAACTTTAATGAATGTTTGCAATTTTTCATATAATATTCATTGTGTCTTAAATTCTTTATTTATATTCTTAAATCTTAAAATCTTTATTCAACAGCCTATACTGTTGATATTCACATGTTTGACAAGAAAAAATATCTTCCATTTTTATATATATTAATATAAAGATATTTTTATAAACTTCTTATTTTTATTATTTTTTGCTGTTTAATGTTTAATATTTTTCACAATTTATCGTTAGAAATGTTTTCGAATCATTTAATAAGGAATGCATTGACAGATACATCGGAAATAAGATCGAAATTAATTTAACTGATCTCTTGATACTCTAAGATCCGAAGCTATTAAAATATTTTTTTCTCATCGGAGCATGCAACAGTATAAAATTTCAAAACTCTTGTACTACAAGAGAAAATTTTAAAAAAATCGATTACAAATTCCATCTTTACACATCTGAACTTAGTCAAATAAAATAAATATTTAATTAAAAGTAGACTTCAAAAATACACTTTTATTAAAAAAGAGAACAAAATACTTAATAAATATTTTTGTTTGTTTTGATTATTTCTACATTTTAACCTGTAATTCAGTTGTTCCTGAAACTCGAAACTCGATGGTGCCAGTGGTATGGAATCAAAATTTAACTAAATTGGTGATTAACGAAAGGTTAAGTTCTGAAATGTTAAAATGGTGCATTGTCAACGAGTACATTTATGTGTAGAAAATTTCAAAAACCCACCACATGAGCAAATTTATGAAAAATTAATTGCAAAATTCCATCTTTACAAACATGAAACAAGCCAACTTAAATGAATTATTCAATATAAAAGCATGGAAATATACATAACTTCTAATCCATTGTCTAATCAAATGAAAAAGTAATGTTATCAAAGTAATAACGCTATGTTATAGCACAAGATTTTCTTCTAAACATATCAATTATCTTTAATACATAGTAAGATTATAATCCTTTTAAATAGATTAGAAGCATAATGATATTGTTAAAGTATATCTTTTAACAATGCAAGTTCATTTTTAAAATTATGCAAATGTAATAGTGAAGGATATGCGTTTGTTCAATTAAAAAAATATTTCTTTATTTTGGCATTGTAAAGATATTAAAAAGAAGTTATGCACTCTGAGTATTCCTTTTTGCTTTTGGCACTTTCTTTTTATCTTCCTCCTTTCTTATTTTTAAAATTGATTTTATTCTGAGACACGATCTTCTACTTTTCAAATTCGTTTTAAATTAAAATATATACAAATTCAATAGCTTGATGACATTTTAATTTTGTCTCGGGAGAGAGCAAGCACATTTTAAAACTATAATCAAGTTCTCTTGAATACTTTTTGAAATGTATTTTCAAAAAGTGTCACAAATACAGAAACAAAAATTTTGAACTGAACACATTAATGAATAATTAACGCCTTTGAACATATTTTTAAATTCCCTGATATGTTTGATAAGCGTATAGACGCATGAAGAAATACAAAATTCAAAATGAGAAACTTGGTTTTAATTAAATAATTATAATTCAATATGCTTGAAAATAAGACCCAACAGTATATTCTGAAGATAATCAAGAGCTTTTTTCCATTTTATTTTATTCTGTACAGTCAAATGTACAATATTTTAGTTTATTTAATTACACGTGACAAAATGATGTGCCTATTATCTCTCCATTTTGAAATGGCATTTTGGTTATTCAAATACGAACATTTCAATTTGGCAAGCTTGAACAGATGAGATGAGATGATAGATGCCTGAGATGAAAACTCGATTCTCCAAGTTTCACTACAGCACCAGCGAGAAAAGTTGAACCCTAGAGGTTTTAACGCTCAAAAGGATGCCATGAAATCAGGGTCTCGTGGGGAAATCGTATTTCAAACCTCCCACCACGGCGATTAAATCACAGGGGTCTTTGTAATTGTAGAAACAAAGATACTTTTTTCAATTGAAATCTTAGAAAAAGTTGAGGTTTATGGCTTGGATTAACGTCAGTCTAAGATTTTCTATATAAAAGATATTTTGTCGCTATTTTCTACATTGATTACTTGAAACAAATTATCACGATTAAGGCAAATACAAAACGCCGTCAATATTTCTTGTGCCTTCAAAAATAAAATAAAATCATCTATGAATCTTCTGTCTTTATGAGGATCAGAATGACATGGACTCGGTTTGAGTATTTAAGAATGGTAATGAAGACCGAGTCAATATTCAATTCTAACAAGGATTCCTCATGTTTGTGAGTTTTGTACATGTTAAATCTTATCTCAAAGACAATACGTCAGGTTGCTTGCATGTCGTGAAAGTTTGAAGAAGGGGGGAGGTGTTATCCTTTTTATTCAACTACAGGTCAAAGTTATGAATTGTTCCTCAAAACAAAATTCGAGTTTACTTAGAAATATGACGTTAAAGTAACTAATCTTAACTAAAATGCCGTTATAAACTTGACTTAAATAATTAACATTTTCCTTGATAAGATTTGAAAAGTTACACTCATGCACTGAGTATTCGTTTATTAGCTTCTAAAGTGAAATAAATTAATAGATTATATTAATTAATATATATTGTACTCATAAAAGGTCAAATACGCAATTTTCACGAATTCGCGTTGGTTAGAAAAAGCATCAACTCGTTTGACCAATTATTTGTACTACTGCGGAAAACGGATGTAGAATTATTATTTTCTTTTACTGACTTCGATCTGCGGTGAATTCCAAGAAAGATCCCACAGATTTTTCCCAATGACTAATTGTAGTCCCCCAAGCCGGAGGCTCGCCGACTACAATTTCAACAAGAAATTGATGTCAGGGTTGAATGCCACGGCCCATCGGTCTTCGCATTTCATCCGAAACTCGTAAGAAGGTGGGTGAAAAGTTTCGTTCTGATTTTTATTCTTTTTTCAACAATAGATTTCTTCCAACTTGATTAAATTACCATCGCTTTTAATTCAAGCACATTCGATAAATTTTATTCAATCGGAAAACGAAACTTGATTGTGAACCAAACACTTTACAGCCAGATATTCCCCATTTATTATTCTTATTTATTTCTTAAGATTAATGCATGGATTTGAAATTGTACAAAATATAAATCCCATAGAAGTTTAAGATTTTCATCCCCCCCCCCTTTTTTGGAACGGATCTGCTGTTTCAACATGGCTAGAGTTTCTAGAGCACAGTTGAGATACTTAAAAGATTCTTTTTTTTTGTATTTAATATTAAAGTATATAAATGTCTTAGTCGAATAAAAATACAACATTCTGATACACGTTTCACTCGTGAAAACCTATCAAGGGGTAAATTCTTATGGAATTCATAAATAGGAAGCGTTGAAATTTAATACAATATCTGAATATTTCTTCATCAGATTTACAAACCACACTAATAATTAATTCTATAAAAATTTAACTTTTTTTTCTAACATTAGAATGCTTTATTCTCTATAGGTTAGTTTGCTAGGTTAACGTGAACACCAAGTATGGCAATACTGTACCAAACGCATGGTGAAGATTTAAGTTCCATTAGAATACAAGTACATTAACCTCGAACATACATTCAATTCCGATGGAAATTAATACGTTTGGTGAACTCGAATGGGGTTTGACTCATAATTGATTCATACTGCCTATCCAAATAGATTATCATTTTTCTACTACAGTTAAGTTATGGTAAATTAAAGATCGTCTGATTAGTTAGACTGTGTGAATCATGGCGCGAATATATAAAACTTGGTTTCACGACTTCTAGCTCTGACTCAGAAATATTACAATGACACACTTAACCCTCTAGAAGTGTTTTAAAACAGCAAGGATAATACAAATAAGATACATTTTAGAACTTTCCAGAGAAATTGGAACGCGTTTGTGTTTCGCTTTGGTAAAAACCAGAAAATATTTCAATAGTTAGCTCAAAATCAGCAAGCAATCTGTTGCTGCAGCTGGGCTAAAGAACATAGCGAAATGCCAGGTTTTGAAATAATGTAGATTAATTGCACATCTTGAGAATAGATCCTGCAACATCCCTCCTCCTTTGTCATATTCTTATCTACTAAACTGTATACTTAATAGATCTTAATTATTATTCAAAAGTATAAATTTTGTACAACAAATTCAAATATAGATTAACATTGCATTAATAAGCCTGTTGGCTCTCATTTACTTTAATATTATTCGCCGCTCTCTAAATTCAAATTCTTCAGATTGAAAAGTTGTAGATATTTCTCTAATGTTTTCAATTCCATTTGGTAACAAAACTATTCTTAAGCTAATATAAATAGCTTCTTTGGTTATCAGTATTCTAGAATGTGAACTTAGATCTCAAATATCCAAAATATCCTAACTAATTAAGATACTAAATTAGAATATATATATTAACGCATTTCCACAATTATTATCTATATGTTTAACACTTATAATAGCACTCTGAAGTATAATATGTTCATTAATATTTTAAATTATTCAAACAGAATTAAGATGTCAAATCATTATTTTCAATTTAAGGAATAGAATAAATCATTAAAGCATTTCATGTATCTAATATAACTTAAAACTTATTAAATGTAAGTGAACCTAATTAAATTTGAATATAATCAACGCATTTTCTTACATGCCATTATAAATTATTGACGGCACATATAAATAAAAAAAATTTATAGCGTGACTCTTGCATTCGTCTGTGAATATAGATAAATTTCTCCGATTTTTTTAAATACCACCAAAGGGTGAGATAAATAATCAGATCTATAATACATAGCTAAAAATGATCAAGCCAAAAGAAAGGATAAATATCGTGGATATATAACGTGTGCTGCATATATATAGATATACACAATTTTTCTGATAAAAAAATACTTTAAAACAATGCTTACCACATTTTTCTTTTAGCTGTATATCGTCGATGTGTTAAAATAGAAATGATATACCAGAGGCAATTTGTTTCCTAATGAAAAAAAAGTTTCGTTTTACTAAGTGACTATTGTATGAATTATAGGCTATAATAAATTTTAAAAGTGAAAAAACTTTTTTTAATCGAATTAATTAGGAAATTTAAATAAATGGATAATTATTACAAATTTCAATTAATTATTATGTTTTGATGATATAATATCGATCTTGTGTTTGAAATATAAGTCTTCAATACACTACTTATCTGCTTTGCCCGTGCCCTTTTCCTGGGGAGACCAAATTTTCTCGCTTTTGATTATTCTCGGAAAATGAATGCAAGCCATGTAATTCAAAATAAATAACAGCTGAAAAACGTTCTAAATACGGAATTGAACCAGAGGGTTCAGTTATTTACCATTTAAATCATTTTCTTTGTTATCATGCAATTTTTCTTTTTCGTTAAGCTGAAAGTCGCATTTTAGCATATTCGCTGCCTCGATTCACACCTGTAATTTAGGTAATCTCCCTAATTAGATGATACCGTCTTAGTTATATCTTAAATGCAGTAGAGAAAGATCATCTAATTAGAAAGCAGGTGTGAATCACAGTCTATCCATGTAGCATCCAACATGTTAAAGTCACTCTCATTCACGTGACAGTCAAAGTTATCAGTCGGTGTATAATTTGATGCGAGTAGAACAAGCCTATGTTTAGTTTATATCTCTTTATTCTCTTTATTATTTTATTTGCTCAGCATGTGAATCGCCTGTGATTCATACATACTATCTAGTTAGATATTTTCTTCTCTACTACAATTAAAAGAGCAGACAAGTAAGCATCTGATTAGATAACGGTCCGAATCACAGGCATCAAACATGGCAGTGAACGTGTTAAGGCAGCTAAACGATTGCCTCTTTAGCAAGTGAATCTATCTTACAAGGAAAGTCTGCTGGAAAGGTATACGAACACTTCTTTTTGCTCATAAATTATAACAGCTTAATTCAAAGAAAATTTGTCTTTCAGTTTAAATGTCCATTCTCTTAAACTACATTTACAAAAAGGGGCGTTTTCTTTTTCCAATCCTTTCGTAAAGTTAAGAAATCCTTCAAAGAAAGAGGAAATAATACAGTTCTGAAAACTTTTATTTTATATCTTAAAAATACTGCGTATTTTTATACGTGTTTCATTTCAAAATTTTTTAATTATAAATTTAAAAATTACTATTTTCATATTTTTAAGAGTACATAAATTTTGTTTTTAACTTTATAACTAAAGTTTCCTAATAAGTTTCCTAATATATAATAATTATTGTTAAAGATTTATTACATCTTAACACGCATTTAATGAAACAGGAATCCTAGTTTAACATTAGACCTCCAAATTTCTATTGTTCGTAATTCAGCAACCGGATGGATTGGATATGAATATGAAATTGTGTGATGCTATTTGGAAAAAATTGAGTATGGGCAAATCTAAATATGAAGGCGATTCACACATGAAAAAATACTTTACACTCGAGTAGGGGACATATTTCGACAGCAATTGCCGCTTACAATTTTATTGTGCGATAATTCTAGAATAATAAGCAGTGTTCGGATACATTTTCAACGATTTGTATCAAATGTAAGCTACATTCGAGTCATTGCGGAAACTAAACATTTTAAAAGGGGTGTTTTGTTAAAAGAATCACAAAATTTGCGTAATTAAATCTTGCTCAAATGGGTAGTGCACCAGCTTCCTCTTTCTAGTCTTCAGATCAAAGGTTGTCTGTCTTGCGAGTGATATTGGTTCTTACCTCTTGGGAAAAAAATTACTACTTGTAATGGTTAATTTAAAAAAAGGTAATAAATAAATTATTAAAAATAATTTTAAAACATTAGTTATGCATTGAATGAAAAGTTCAAAACCTCCCAATTTCTTTTTCGAACTCATTTTCTATGGTGCACGATTTTTGAATTCAGTAAATTATTTCATTGCTATATTTTCAACATCCTTTCTTTATTTTTGTACCTTTTCTATTCCTTACAATGGAAACAAAAAGTATACGTAGTCTACCTAATATTTATCAACTGGAATTCACACACATCTGGTTTTACAAGAAATTACTTTTTCGTACGTGCAAACGAAAGTTGCTAGTAACTGGTTTTATGCTACGGAAAAGCTATTAATTTGTTCGTTCCTAAGAAAATCTTATTTATTAAGAGTAGCAGGATTTCTGAGCATTACTAATTCTCATTTTGATATGATATAGAATATTTACAGTGTAAAACTTCAGTAATCTTTATAGATTTTTTTCTTACAAATTGTTTCATATATCTGCATTAAAAAGAATAAGGGAAGACTTTTTAAATTTCTCTATTTGAAAGGCATTTCTACAATGTTCCATAGTGCTTTTATTCAATATCCATTCTCAGCACAATTAATTTCACTCATGTAATTGATAAACACGTTCAATAATTACTTTAGTTCGTATTTTTTCCACTAATAGATTTTTTAAAAATAAAACTCGAATTAGTCAATCCAAATGCGAAATTAGAAAAGAAAACAGAAAAATTTCTAAAAACAAATAGATTTTTATTGCTTTAATTAATTTTTTTTGGGTCTTGCATCTGCTTTATTCAGAGATTATTAATTGAAAATTGAACAGATATTCGGCTGAAACGCTACTTTTTCTTTTAATATGTTTTTATATCGAGAATGGATGATTCTCAATTTCTTTTATTTTCCCTTACTGAATTTCTAACCATTGAATTATTATTCTATGCAAGAAAATTTAATTTACCACCATTCCCATGGATCTGCATTGCTGTCAAAAATTTCAAAAATGTTGAGACATTATTTTTGAATCTACCTTAACACTTCAGAATTCCGATGCCTATCCTTGTTAACTTATTCTTTCCCAAATTATGATATAATATTTAACCTCTAATACCTGTCTGACATTGTTAATGTTTTTAATTAAAGATATTCGAAAAATGTAACAATACAGATTTTAAACCCGTGTTTTTATTTTGATTTTCAGTTCCAATCATTATTTAAAAACTTAATGCAACTAATGTTTTAAAATAAAATAGAAAAAACCCGTAATAGCATAGATTTTAAATCCAATTTTATAACTTTTAATATCAATCCTCTCTAGGAATCCTATTTTTTCCGATTTTACTAATAATGTAAATAAAATTCTCCTTTTCGCATAACGATGACAAGTTAACCCTCTGACTGCGTAAAGTGAATTGATAATATAGTAAAAATCTGTAATCGTAAAAATAAACACTCTAAACTGCGAAAAACACGGTATGCTACAGAAAATGGACTGATTGCCAACTCGCGGAAATCGCAGGATACGCAGCTGGAGAGTTAATATAAAAAATAAGTATATCAGCCACATTCTTAAGGTATCCTACTAGATTCGGAGATGAATTTTTAAAAAATGATACATAAACATTTTTTATTCGACCAAATAACTAAAACAGACTTGAAAGATCGCTGTTAGATAAAAAATAAACTCAGTGCCTGTAATTTTTTCAATTGCTCATTTAATGAAAATTTAGCAAAATTTTCAATGTTAAGAAAAACAGCGGAAGTTAAAAATATAATGGAAATGTTTAATTTTTATTTCATCTATATATAACTCAAACTTCATAAAATGTAACAGACCACAAGGTAAAAATTATTTTAATAAATAAAAATTTTATGAGCATTTGAAATTTCCGTTAATGATTTGTTTGCCAAATTTGTTTATGTTTTGAACTTAAAGTGACTGTAAAACTTGTATAAATGAGTTACCTTAAAATCCTTGGTCTGTCAAACCCTCAAAGGTTTTAAATATACACATAAAAAAAATTCATGCAATTTTATTTGACTGATTGAGATATCATGTTTTCCATGAATCAATCCCGGTGAAACATCCATTCTTCAGAAAATGCGTATAAATATTGTACTTGTAAATTAGTTCACTCAAATGCGTTGGAAATAAATGTAGTTTTCACGCTTTTTTAGCAAAATGTCAAAAATAAGCGAACTACGTCTGAGTTGGTAGAGAGATGTTACAAGCAAATCAAATATTACTTTGTAGAATTTTAGGTAAAAATAAAAGAAGTCACTCATTTTCGGTTAAAAATACCACTGTTTCCGATTTCATTTTGATTTGCTGTATGTTATTGAAACTACTGTATCTATATTTCTATCTCACATACATTAAAAACAAGTCTGTTTTAGAATCCATGAAATTTGAACTTTATTTTCAGATAATAAAAAAAAATCAAAATTTTCTGGAAAAATCATCTTTGCAACCTAGTCGGATACCTTAAGTGTTTTAATAATTTTTATACATATACACTGCATATTAACATCAAAAATTTTTTTTAAATTTTTTCTGTCTCAATAATTACATAAGTATTTAGATATAAATTATTAGCAAAGTATCCAAGATTAATCAGAAAAGCGAATGCTTAGTACTTTACATTAAGTTTTATAAAAGAATTACCTGAAGAGTGCTCTGAAATGAACCAATGAACATAAATAAATTACTTCGCCTCTCTTAATATTTGTAAACAGTAAACGGCAAATCTCAGAAATACAAGTACTTTCTGGTACAGGACGGTTATAGTTAAAACAGTAGTTTTAAAACATTTTAAAATAAGAACCAGAAGACTGAATGACTCGATATTTGATTCGAATGCACTTGAAACAATAGAAGTTTGTTTATTGATGAAGAAAAAATTATTTTATACTTTACCGATATTTGGGGCTGCAAGGGTCATTATATGGAAATCTCACAAAAAATTACTTTAATCTGTTTACTACGGAATTTATTTTTTAAAGTCCCTCAAGTCCCCGCTTTTGAATTCAAGTGATGACGGATATACACGTCGAACTCAATACAAATAGTTGCACATTTTGCAAAATATCATAATAAAGAGAATAAGATGTCATCTTTATTAGATAAAAAAATTTCACATCGATTGATGAGGAAAATAAAGATTGATGTGGATTGACGTTCCAAACTGAAGATTTGAACTGCCGTACAAGTTGACTGCTTAAGAGTAATTGCATCATACGCACTCAGAAAACACGGGAATGCTGTCAGCGGAAGAGGAATAAGAATCTTCTTGAAGAAAATGATAATTTGATTATGAAAAACCATACTATACATAAAGAGAGACCACATTCGTCGTAACTTCCAAGTGTGAAAGTAGCATCCAGAAATTTAAATCCTAAAACAAACACCTACGATTTTCCCTAAAAATATTCGGCTTTTACTATGCTCTCCACCTTTTTGAAGTACTTTTCTCCTTCGCTAAGCAAAAAATTCCATTGCATCCAGGTCAAATGGCAGGTCATTTTGACCGATGGTTCTCATTTGAATCCTTTAACTGTTTTGGTTTCTCTACTATCTAATTAGATGACACCTTCCGTGTCGAAAATCTGCTATCTTGCTGACTCAATTAGGGATCTATAGAACACGTGAAGTGTTATTGGATTATGTGTAATTTTTAAATCCAATTATAACACCTGCGAATAATTTAATTTCAGCTAATAAGTTTAAGAAGCGATGATCCAATGTTTTTACGAGGCCTACGAACGACGATTAAGGGTTTAAAATCAATTTAAGTTCATAGTTTTAATACATATCATCCTGAAAGCAAAAATATGCTTAAAAATTATAGATTAAAAGTATATATTCAAACAAAATCGTATATACGTATGTGGCATAAAATAATCAAATCAGTACAATAAAACAGAATATAGTTTAGTGTAGCAAAATAAGTGCAATATTTTTTTTAAATCTGACAATTTATTTTCTCCTCTCGATAATTTCGAAATAAATAGCTATCAATAGCGAATGGGTTCAGCATTGGTAAAACGTAAATAACAACTAATGTGGGATAAAATCCTAGAACTATTTCAATTCCCAATGTACAATTCATTTTATGCCATCTGATTTTCTAATATTTAACTAAGGGTAAATAAATGTCATTTCTGTTGGATTTTGTGCGAAATCATGATATGCAGCGATAGCTTGAAATAGGGTGAATGCCTTATCACCCCTTTTGTTCGCTGTAGTGAATCTTAGTTCCCATTTTAATTTATTGCAATCGTTATAGCATTCCATTATCAACACATAATAATTATGCACGAGAAGATAATACTCGAATGGTTACAGGAATAATCTGGTAACATTAGATTGAAAATTTTCGTATGAATAACTCATCATTATCACATAGAGATACAAAGTTACTTCTCGGCATTCATTTACCGAAGTAAATTAAGAGTTTATTCATTTATTTATAATGCAAATCTCTTGAGTGTAACTTATCTTTTTATCTAAAGTTTTCAAATCCAGTTGATTTCTGAGATATTTTAAGGCTAATAGTGAATGTATAATCAAATCTTTCAATAGCAAAATTACTTTTGTGCGAAGGAAATTGGAATTGGGACATTAATGTACATGTTATGGTCTGCGAGATTAATCATTATTATTGATAACAATCGATGTTATTAGTAATAACCATGGATATCATGAATTGTTATCCCGACTGGTATTAACAATAACTGATATTTATTAATATTAACCAATCAGTGATATAAATTGATTAATCACATTAACTGTAACATTTATATTAATAAAGTATGTATACATCATCATCTGGGACAAATCGCAACACTACTAGTCGAGTATGGACGTGAAATTTTGGAAGTTATCAATTCCATCTCAGAAACTATACCAGTGGGCAAAAACTAAATTGCAAAAGTGTAAAACATATAGTATATGTATGAAATAACCATCTATACCGATAACTAAATTAGAAGGCCTGAAATATGAATTCTATACCTACGACCTGCGGTGGTCATGTGGTAAGATCTTGGCTTTGATACTGGAATGTTTTAGGTTCGAAACCTAATTCTGTCGCAGATCTGCTGTGCACGCGCTAGTACACGCTTAATCCTAGTTTCCATGGTGTGGCAGATCTATATATAAATGCGCCAATCTTCCAATTGTGGGAACATTAAAATCCAACGGGGGATCTGATGTGATTTTGCCTTTCCGTGAAATATCGGTAAGTGCTCGGACATCAAAGGCCAGTGAATGAATGAATGATAGCATATGTACCATGGAGACAGCGCCATTGGTCAAATTATCACAGCCGCAAGTTCCAAATAGGGCCACATACAAATCGTCACAGGCTATAGAAACAAAACTTAAACCTGATACCGATGGCCTAAGTGACGTTATTCAGAAGTTTGTAGAGGGTCATATCGGCTTAACTATTGTCCTCACTTTCTGACCGATTAAGACAAAAGGATATGATTTAATAAAACTATCATTTAAGTAAGGCATCTTTCTATATAAAAGCAGTATATCATGAAGAGGTAAAACATAAAATAATGTGAAATCAAACTATATATCTTTTATAGTTGTTTTTAATTTTTGACTAAAGTATTATGTGGCTTTCCAAAGTGAGTAAGTAAAACGGAGTGCTGCGCAATGAAGTATATATATTCCGTACAATAGAATCTTGTGTTACATGTGACTTGAAATATAAGAAGGAATTCGGCATGTTCAAATACGCATCTTAATTGTGAAAGCTTTTATTGTTAGTGAAATATAAATCTGTTTAAAATATTATTACGATGTGAGCAAACTGTTAGTGTTAATTAAGTTCCTCTAAATGTATATAAAACTATTTTTAATAAGAACTTTAAAAAATATTTATTTATTACATCTTTAAAGCCTCCCACTTGGTGGAGGGGGGGGCTGAATTCTGGAAATGAAAAGTTGCCATATAAACATGTTTTCGCTTCCCTTATGAGTACAATAAAAATGTGGCTTCGAGTTTCCATTCCAATGAAGGCTGCTCGTATCTCTTACGTGAAGGTTAGGAGCATGTTCAGTGCCATGATGAGGGCTATTTTGCATTCATCTCTGTGGCCAGTTAAAAGTCGTAGCGACCGATCATGCAATTCATTCCGCATGCCTAAACTGGTCAGAGGTAACTCATTTCTGGTTTGTAGTTTTATCCTTAAAGTGTTTATGCATTAAATTTTACAGTCCATTACTTTTTAAAAAGTTTACCTTGACTATTCATTTATAAACAACGGGTAAAACTGTATTAGGGAGTATCAATAAGTAATGCCTATAATTTTGAACATATTTTTTTAAAATGCAACAAATAACAATTTAACGCGAAAATGAAAGTATTAACAATTCGTTAACAACCAGAAACAGTGCATGAAAGGAAAGAAAATGCAAGGATTCTGTCGGAAAATTTTGGAGCATTTACAATACAGCTCAGACATAGCACCCATAAATTTTTCATCTGTTTGGGCCCACAAAGAGGTTTCTTAGCGGTCGAAAGCTTGATTCTGATGACGACATCATACGGTATCATACCGCAATTTTCAAACTGATCCAAGACTGGGACAAATTTCTCAATATGAATGGCAATTATGTCGAAATGTATTAAATTGTTAGTATTTTTAGCTCTGTTTCATATTGCCAGTCATTGCATTTTCAATTATTGTATTCTAAATTATGTTTATTGATACTTTTTTTCTTTATACTTTTACTACGTCACCTTTTTTTAAGCAAAAAATGTGAAGATATTATGCATTCATTTTACCCGTAATATAAGATTTTTTATCTCACTACCTTATCCTTCTCACATTATCTGAGACTCCACTGCAATCGATTCATTATATGATGAAATTCAAAACAAAACATGTCATATTGAGGAAATATACTTAAAAGTTGAGGGAAGACAACCCCTAATTATTGAGTTTTTGTATTCATGGACGAATAGATAGATGTAAACTACAAATACAGTTCTTCATAAAAGAGTTTTCCTAATTCAAATAATTCCAAAATGTGAAGATTCCACAAAAATCAAATTCTTTGGCGATTGCAATTTTTCTCTTGATATTCTTTGTATAAGTGAAAATAAAAACTGTGAATTTTAAAAACTAATATTTTGAAGCTCAATGATCCGATTTTTGCTCCACTTAAATTGTTTTAATATTTGAACCTCTTTCTTTAAAATGTCTTCTCGTTCGTTTACATATCTTCAAAGCAAAAAAGACAAAAAAAAAATCCACACTTTTTATTTAATATTGCGTTGAAATTTCTTATATTCGTGAACGGAAGAACGGATTCTACTTCAAACTAACAGCAGTTCTCACCCTTCGACTTATTTCTATGCTTACACAATATGGCAAGTTTTGTGTTTAACTTCGTATAATTGTAAAAAGGATCGAATAAGCATTTTGAAACCATTTCCACTGATCGATGCTGTCCAAAATTTTACTTATATCTGTTATATTGGTCACAAGATCACATACCAAATTTCACTCATCTTACTTGTTAGTTTTTTTTATTGTCGTGTTTGTGTATAAATCCGCGAACAAATAAACAGGCTGTGAATAGTTTATCCGTCCATGAAGGTTTTTAGTATCCGATGCAGTGTTATTTGTGACGGGTTTTAGTAAATGATGGCTATAAAATAATTTTCCCTGTTTGAAGGCATCTGCAACTACATTTAATGAATGTAATGGAACAAAATTTCTTATGCAAGGTATCAAAGGCATAATAAAATAAATTCCAGAAAAATCCCGGAAACTCCCTTTCCCGAGAAAAAATGATAGTAAACTTTTCAAGCTGTCAGAAGGGAAACATTGAAATCAATAATTAGAACGAAAGCACAGAAAATGAATTATGCAAAATTCCATTGATATCCAGGCGATAAAAAATCCGCATAGGGAAATGAATGGCCTAGTGCATGAAACTCGCCGAAGATATTCATTTATTTATTAACACTAAGGCTATATTTTCAATTTTCTTCAATGCAGTATTTTATACTTTTCTATATAAAATATTGCACTGACTTTTTTTGAAGAAATCATTTCCCCAAATTTTCGATAGTCTGCATATCAAATTTGGTTTAATTCTGTTAGTTTGTTTTATCTACAAAGGCGTCCAAACAGGGAAATGTATTTTATGGCCGTCCTGCACAAAATCAGAAACAGATCTCGATTTTGTATGTGAAGATTCATACAATAAAATTCACACATCTCCCATGTTACATTTTTGAGATATTACGTTCACAAATTCAAGAATTGACAGATCCTCAGAGATTTATCCCTTTTCAGGTTTGTCCTAAAGTTTATAAAATATATATAATAATATAGGATATATATAGATGTAATATATAATTTATAGAATACCACAATTTTTATCTAAGGATTGTATATCTTACCTCTTCCATTTTTGAGTTAGAGTCTTCATAGTCAGGTAGACAAATTGTAATCCCCAAAAAAAGGTGTGTGTGTGTGTGTGTGTGTGTGTGTGTGTGTGTGTGTGTGTGTGTGTGTGTGTGTGTGTGTGTGTGTGTGTGTGTGTGATTCAGAGAATTCTAAAACTTCAAACCCACACGTACATACACATTCTGTATTCTTTTTATATAATTGAAAATAAAAAAAATATGAATACATCTAAAAACTTAAATATGAATCTTATTTCCAATTACGTACAATGCCATAAAAGAGACAGAATTTATCATGCTGCGGCAAATATAAAAGCAAACCTATTAAATTGCCTTTTGTTGTTAGCTTCATATCTATTATTCTAAAATCAGACGCTAACCTACTAATTCGAAAAAACTCCATCTTTGGTAATCAACACAAACAGGAAGAATCTTTGCACTGTATTTGTTAGAAACTAATTAAAGCGTTACGCGAACCGTTGAAACAAAGCAAAGTAAAAGTACAAGAGATAAGAATCATCTTACCAAATGCAGGTAACACTCAACAAGGTGAAATAAAGCGTGATGACCAAAGTAAGTATAATAAAAGAAAGATCATTAGATGAAAAAATAATTGCGAACGAGAAGAGTTATATAACTTTAGTTCTTGCTTCTTAAATTATAGCTTTGAAATGCTCCTGGTAATTATTTTCAAATTAATCACATGAACAAACAGAAAAGCGATTACTTAAATGTTTCTCAAAATTTTTGATTGTGTTTCTAAAAGTAATAACTTAGTTATTTATGTAGAATAGGGATGACTATATCTCAGCAATTATTTACGTCTTAAAACAAATGAAAGCGGATAATTTCGTTATGCGAATAACAGAGCTTTAGGATTAATTGTATTTTTTAATGAATTTTCCTGCTTTTATAGTCGGGATCAATAAAAAAATAAACATTTCAAGTCTATCGAGAATGAATGCCAAAATACGGTTATTGAACTAATGATGTGCTCTTCTTTCTAGATAGTTTTTGGCTTTTATAGCGTTTTACCATATTTTAACAATATTTTCTACAATGTATGATACAAAAAAATCGGGGAGATAAATGTAGCAAAATTTTATATAAGCATCTAGAATTCTTTATATAAGCATCTAGAATGTAAATGTATCTATTTTCATATTTAACGAGTATTTATAAAAAGCATTTTTTCGCATCATTGATTCATTATATTGAACTCTGTTTCAGAAAACTTTTATTATGATAACACCATCTCTAAATTTGGTATGAATGACTTTCTGATTCATATTTGTAAATATTGGTTAATTAACTTTTCCAGTGCAAAGGGCGTAAATGGTGCACTAGATCTGTTTTCTCTGCATTTTTAACAAGTATTTGCTTTTTAATTGTCATTGATTCAAAAAAATTGTGTCATCGATTCTGTTATGGGAAGCCTCAGAAGACTTTTACTTTGATTATATGATCATCCTTAAATTAGGTATAAATCTCCTTCTGTTTCATATTTGTGAGTAATAGCTCATTAAATTTTCTTATCTGGTCTTAGTAAAAGATGAGCATGTTTTTTCCACCACGCCTAGCTTGTACAACTGTACCCAGTCTCACTGAATTATAAGTGTTGTCCTCCGCTAGCTTAGTTAAGTTGTAAAATGCTTATATTTTCTGAAGACAGTTTTACTTCAGAGATTCCACTAAGGTTCACTTCAGTTATTGGGATTAGAAATTTCTGGTATGTTAAATGGTTATATCTTTCCTTATGAAATTTATGCTGTGAGATCGAATTACTTCCACTTCCATGACGGAGAGATGCCTCCTACGGGAAAGATAGTATTATAGTCACTGAGAGCCATCAGAACTCAACCCTAGTTCACTTCTTCAATGTTATTCCGACAATGGTTATTCAGATATATTATATCAGACGCTCTAGCAAGTCCGATATAACTTTCATAGTATGATTCCTTGATTTAGTATGTCCAGACCGAGTACAAGGATGGAAAGATATTGGGTAAATATGCGGGTTCTCTGGGGGTTACAATAATGGTGATGGGAGTATGTTAGCTGAATACACTTCCAATGAGAAGAGTTTATGTCGAGGCCGATTATGACTGTTGGGTAACAGACCACACTATCGTGCTGCTGCCTCGGCGACCGGTCATTCGATATCCACGACGTTATAGCAAGACTGGGATAAATCTTTAATGATCCCCAGATTTTGTGAATCGTTCCATACAAGTAAGGGAGATTTATTGTTTCAAAGCACAGGAAAAATGGATAAAATCACAATTAATCGATGGAAACTATATCTTTCTAAGATTGAAAAGAGGGGAAATCGCCTTTTCGCTTCTGCTGCAAAATCTCCGTTTGCGGAAATATATGAAGTCTAACCATTCAATCTATTTGTATATTAAATATTATTCTTGGTATTTTTTAAGTGAATGACAAAAAAAAATGGTTTTGATCGTCGAAGATATAGATAATTTCCTTCATTGCAAAAAAGTGCAATATTAACTGTGATTGTTACCTTTTTCAAAAGATGTTATTGATTCAAGAAATATTTAAGCATGAACACAACGTCAATACAAACGAAAACGAACTACTATTACAAAGCTGATTTTGAACTGTTATCGAAGGACTTTCTCATGATAAACTTTCTTTCTTAATATAATTTTATAACTGAAATCGATCTGTATTTCTTCTTTTTCATGTCTTGCTACACTCATTCTATATGGCAATTTGAAACATAGCTTTCAAGAATTTACCTCAACTTAGTTTGTACTGACTTAATTGTCTGACGAATTCTGCAATTAATTTTTTTAAATGAAACGGGTCTAAGTTCATTTGCTCCCCTTGTTATATTTATACATAATTTAGAGAAAACTGCCAATGAAACTTGTCCTGGAAGGATAATTGCATCTAGATAACTTGGAAATGTGTTGCTTAGGAGAATCTGCTCATTAAATACTATTAAATTCAGTCATTTCAACTAGGTAACTATTGTATGTGATCCCTTAACATTACTTAATTACTTATAACTGTAAAAAAACAGAAGTTAATCATTAACAAAATTTACTTGTGTAATAATCATTAAAGGACCAAGTTCTCGAACAATTGAAATATTATTATCTAGATGCCACAGTCATTAGATTTAATGTAATATTTTAGATGTGGTGCAATTTAATCATCAATGCTCCAAATGGATTGGAAAAGCCAAAGAGTAATAATTTAACATTGGACTCAAATTATGTGAATGTAAGCCAAAAGGAACAGAATTCGCTGTTCCATATGATGACACATAATGAAGCATTTAGCAAAGGAAATTAGCTCTCAATAGCTTTATATCTACAATAACTAGGAATTATAGCTGGTGAACGATTAGAAAGTGTTCTGTTTGTGATAATGAAGGACCATGTTGGTAAAAGGCCTACATTTGACCCTGTTGAAGCAGCATCAAGGGAGAAATTATTAGTGGATATTGATTATTTGGAAGGAAAATTAGGTAGTCTACATGTGATAAAGGTTATGATTACTCACATTAGGTATCAGGATTCACTAAACTCAGAATATCCACAGATAAAAGATGCTTATGTGATGGGTAATTTATGTATGCTGTTGAAGTATTAATTTTGAAATTGTTTACGATAATATGCACTGTTACGCTACCCACACTTAAGCAGGTGCTTATATTTCCCATCCTCTTCGAATAATTATCATTTTAAAATATAATAGAAATGCAAAATTAATAAATAAAAACGAATATTAGAAATAAAAAGAAAATTTTCCATTCTTTTTCAAAATGAACCTCAAACTGATCAGGTGACTCATGTAATTAGAAGGAATAGTCAAACTTACCCAACAATATTATGTAGAAGTGAGAGTAACGGCAACGACTCAGATAGCAAGGGCTATGGCAAGAGATACGCGAGTCTAACAATAAGGTATTGAAATTTACATAGCAAAAAACTGACAGTGTTATTATAGAGATGTTTGTGAAAGTTGATGTTAATTACAATCACAAACTGACTACTCCGACCAGGTGAAAGGCACACGGAAAACTTGAATCATCGGATCACCGCAACAGCAACACTGGTGGGAACTGTGGTTGAGTCCTACGGCCCAACACCGGCCACGGTACAACCCTTCCCAAAGGAAGTACGTCCCGTCATCGATAGGAGGCGCCAGACCCCCACCTTTTTGTGTACTTACAAGGGTAGAGAGAATCAACCACAATACAGGAAGCTTCTCATCCTCAATTACGATGTTCACCCCAATGGAACAAAAGTTGATGTAAAATAAGACATCTATGATCCTCCAGAAAGATAAATGATAATTTTAAATTTGATAAAATGTTTCGGCTTAGCTGAACAAAAAAGATTTAAATGTTATTCGCATTGTAGATTATAACGTGTAACATATTCTAGCAATACAGCAAAGAGTAAAAAATAATTATATTAGTTTCCTATGCCGAAATTTTAATAGAGACAGAAAAATCATAGAATTTATTAAATAAAATTAGATGTTGTGCTTCATATTTTGTTTTTACATTTTATTTCACTCCGACGGTTAAATTCTAAAGAATTTGGCTCGAAAATTTTCGTTCCTAGATATTCTAAGTTCAACATTGTAAACAAAAACATCCATCTAGCGGTATGTTCAGCTGAGTTGCATCGAGATAGCTGTTGAATCTTTAATAATGTTGGATTGTGTACTTGTAATGAGGTCATTACGAAAATATGAGTATTTATGTATTCTTATTTATTACATTTAGGTAAATGTTTTTTATTATATGCTACCGTTAAGAAAATGATTCAGTTATTTCATAAAATATGTAATTATTTCATGAAATAACTGATCGCATTCTATGAAATAACGAGTTTTATACTTTAAAGATAACACACACACACGCACACACACACACACATATATATATATATATATATATATATATAGAGAGAGAGAGAGAGAGAGAGAGATAGTTCAGTTAGAGGTATAAATGGGGTATACTTTAACGCTTTATTTTAGGTAACTTCAATATTTTTAGATATTTAAATGCTTGATAAAATATAGGTAATTGCTTCTAAATGTTTTAGAATCTTCATTTTTTTTATCATCATAAACATGGAATTTTGCCTCGTCAAACGCATTTGTTAGATTTTTCAAAGTCAGCAACACTGAAATAAATTACATAGTGTAACAGATTCAATATGTACTATTTTGTTCCTATATATAAGAAAACTACATTCTTTATTATCTATTTTTCTTTCAAGCTGTTGTTTCCCTAGCTTTTGCCTGTAAACTTTCATATATTTACATGATAAATTAAACCCTGATTTATGCGCTTTTCATCTACCTCGCCTATGGGAAAATTTCAAGATAAACTTTTGTACTTACAACATTTTTACTTTGAAGTAAGATAGGCTTTTGAATATATAAATTTAATTATATTTTAATGAATGAATATAAAATTAAAATTTTAAATCCAAAAATATCTTTAAACATATTTTCCCATAACCTGGGACAATATGCAACTTTAGGAATAGGAAAAAGTTATTTCTATTCCTGAAGCTTCAGTTGAAAATAACAAACTATTCAACTTAAAGATCTGTCGAAGCATCTTTTCTTTTCAAATAAACGGCAACGGTGTTTTCAAAATTTCCTTGCATGCCCCCTAATAAAGATAGTATCCAACAAATCTCCACCCCGTATAAAAATTGTAGATCTTTGGCAAGGCGGCGAAGACTATGAGTGCTCTGAATTTTATTTTATGAGACCTGTATATTAACATAACGTGCTTCACAAAACTCTGAAGAAAACTGAGTATGTAGGACTTGGAATGTAGTTAATTTATTAATAATATCTGATACCAAATTTCATTTATCTCATTTGTTGCATATTTGAATTATCAAGTTTACATGCATTCGGAAGTACTGACTCACAGATGGACTTTAGACGTAAACTCTAAAGTTTAGATGTTAAAACTTTACACTAAATGTTATCCATCAAGCGTTTTATGTTTTGTAGTTATCGTGCTTATTTTCTTTCAGGTAGGCAGATAGATAACGTTCCTCGAACAAAATTTAAAAGCAATCTAGAAATTATGTGTAATGATTACATAACCAGTTTTATCTGTCAAACTCGACGAATTTTTGAAAAATGAAGTTTTACAAAGGTGTGTTTCAGATTCAGTAAGTCTGAATTCGTCAAAGTTTCGAGGTGAATTATTTTGGAAATTACAAAATATTTTATTACTTTAAACGAGCAATTCTTGTATATATATATATAAATTTATTTCGTGCATATCAGAAACAGCTCTAACGATTTGGATCAAATTTTATATTTAGATAAGGTTTTCTTTTTAAATTTATTTATATACGTGTCTCTTCAGAAAAAAATGCGATTTACACAAAAAACTTTTATAACTAACTATTAGAGCCTTTTTCTATCAGCTCTCATCCTTACAATTTCATATAGAACCATTTCGTAAATTTTTGTGGTACTTGCATTGTTGCCATAAGATGATAACCAACCGGTATCACAAAATTTTGTGAGATGGCGCTATATGACATTGTCCGAATACGAATACGGTCAATACTCCGCTCACACTCAATAGCAACATTGCAATTATTGTGTAAACCAATTCGAATAACTAACTAATTCGTTAAACTACGTGCATTCATGATTTTTTTTATTTAAATGACCCGTTCATATATAGTTAAAATTGAAAAATATTCATATATAATCAGTATGTGATTCGCATCTAAATATTTTCTAAACACAATTTTACAAAAAAAAAAAAAAAAAAACTGAGAGAATCTTGGTTTTCCTGGTACTTTTAATAATATAAAACACAACGTATGTTTTCGCGTTTCATTTTCTCACTGTTTTTAAACCGGTTTGATTATACAAAATATTTTTTTCCTTTTTAAAACAGAAATAACTACCGTCAGTGTGAAGTGCTATAAGTCAGTATATTTTTGAATTCCCATGATGCGAAGATTATCTTCACTTCGTCGTTTCTTTCAACATCGACGGCTTAACCGCTTGAATTCAGTGGCCGAACCACTCAAAGAGGACACGCTTTCTTGCCCATCTGAATACGAACAAAGCACTACAACCTTGATATTCGTGAATGTAGTTGTAAATATTGCACAGAAGCACATTATTCTGTTTTCAACTAATTTTAAGATTTATGCATTGTTTTTGTATAAATAAAATAAAATAAAATAATTCATATACGTGATACGCTAGTGGGATTTCATTTGAATAAAGTTATAGAATCTCCATTCCGTTTGACAATGGGGACAAATTTCGGAATGCTTTTATATTCAAGATTTCGGGGAATTTTTTTTCCCCGAATCTTTCAGTGGAGAGAGCATTTTTTTATGCTCATGTCATAATCTAATTTTAATTCAGTAGTTCACCTTTTAATTTGGATTTTTTTCAATTTGTTTCCATTTCAGTTTAACACAAACTGATGATTTTTAATTTTAACGGATAAATTTTGAAACACTTTTCATACTCTGAAAATTTCAGGAATTTTTATTTCAGGAATTATTATTTTCTTTTATTTTTCTGACGTAATTTATTTTTAATTCCTTTGTACATCTTTCAATATGGATTTGTTTCAAACAATTTCCTTTTTAGTAAAACACAAATCGAATATTTTCAATTTCGTCGGTTATAATCAATTCCTAATAAACTTTAAATTCATAACCGGAAAATTTTACTATTAATATTTCTACTTTGCATTACTTGTAAACTCCTTTGATACATTTAAGAAGGATTAAAATTTCCATTCGTATTTTTATGGGAACATCTGAATAAATGAAATACAAATTCAAGATATTTTCATTTTTTGGGGAAAGTTGTTGTTGTTTCTTATGGCACATGTCATAGACAAATTCACTACGGAAGTCAGCGATTTTAAGCCGAGAGAGCGTCTCTTGTTTCTCAGTAGCGTCATCTAGGACCAAGAGTACGTCTTAGCTACTCATGCGTCACATTCGCTTGCACAATCCCTTTTTACAAGGGTGCACTTTCACACACCTCACAGATAAAACACAGATGAAGAACAACCATGCCCGAACCGGGACTCGAACGTGGGACGCCTAGACCACGAGGAAGATGCGCTACCCTTATGCCAGGATGCCGGCTTTTCTTGAGAAAGTAGTTAGAAAATTAAAAAAACCTTCAGAATCAGGAATCTATGATAAAATAAATATATATACATATAAAAGAATGAACAAAACTAGCTTCTTTTTAAAACATCCGCTGTTTTTATAATTACAAGGTTCGTCCCAAAATTGACTTAGTATTGCTTCAAACAGGAACGTAAATATAAGCAAAATAAACTTTGCTATTACTGCTGACTAAATTGTATTTCTTAAGACAGTTTATACTCCAGCACAAAATCTCATCACGCTTCCTGAATGAATGATTGCCTTATTTATGTCACAAAGGCCAGTACTGACCAAGCATCATGGACACTAAAAAAATGCCGAATAATTCTATGCATGCTGAGGGAGAGCAAATAAGATGACACTCAGTAGATTAAATGAAATATTAAACTTTTTGATTCATAAAGCGTAACAATGAGACTACTTTCGCATCTGAAAAGGAATGAAACGAAGAAAAAAAAATGCTCAGAATGATGTAGCTTGAAAAAATGATAAATATAAACAAAAATTCCATATAAGGGAATTTTATTTTTTCCGGTAATATAGGTTCATCAAATTTAGGGCTTCAGGAATGAAAATTGAGATTTAAAAAAATGAAGGATTTGGAAGATTATAAGCATAGTAATTCCTTTTTCAGAAGCGAAAACATAATAGCGAGTTGTAGCATTTAAATAAAAATTTTCATTTATTTTTAAATAATAATAAAAAGATTATCGCAAATTGATTCTTTTATTTTGATAAGTAAATGCGCCGATCTTAGTCAGAAATTAAAGAATAATAAAGCATTACTAAAAAATGTTTTTTTTTATAGTTTTTGATGTTTTGCTGTATTGATATTGAATTATAAGTTGCGTAATAGTGAAAATCATTTGGAGCATCATGAAAGTAATCTGTCTGAATATAGTTCATATAGCAAATAAAAGCATAATTTCTGTATAAATAAAAAACTAATTTTCCAAAAGTAAATTTTATCAGATTGTAGAACAACTTTCATTAATGTAATAAAATATTGACTATTGTATCTAAAAAAGTGCTCTTTTATTTTCACAGATAACATTTTAAGAAAAATTCATTAAAAATTATAATATTTTAACTAATAAAATAATAGTAAAAATTTAGTAATATATGAAAAAGGGCAGCACGTATAGAATTGAATCGAAGCATCTAAAAGACGGGAAATTTTCATCTTTATTTTGTATATAATCTCATGGGAAATTAGGTAATAGTTTATCTCGAAAATAAAATATTTTAATTAGAAAGTTATAAAATTGCAGATCTAATAACAAATACAAATCTGAATGTATCCATGTAATTTTATCACCCTGCTTGCTAATTGATTAGAATTCGTTTCACCTTTAAAAATCTAATTGAAAAATCATTGTGAATTGAATCTTTCTTTTTTTCCCCAAAAAATTTGTTGGATCATTATTAAACGTTTAAGCATAAGCAGTAAAAAACATATTAGCTTTTTTCTTCAGTTTCCACTATAAGGAGATAATAAGGAAGGACCGGAATCCTTTTAACTTGTAATGTGTTAAATCAGATTCTTCTAAGAACTAGACCAAATTCTTCTCAGTATTTCAGTAAAAGGTCCAAATTAAAAATCAAAGATATTTAATCAGAAGAGCAAATCTATTTTTAGTGACTTAGATTGTTTAATCATGTACACACAGAAAACTTTTTAAGATTAAAAGAACAAGAAATATAAAGTACCATTCTTGCGCTTTTACAACATATATCTGAGGCAAAATGTTATTGAGAAGCATTGAATCATGACTTGTTTTCATTAAGTGTAAAATTATTTTTTAGCAGTTTTTAGTGCGGTGGCATGATATGAATGCACATTAATTAAACAAAATAATTTAACAGAACATAAAAAATTTCAATGAAATATGCAATTTATAAGCAAAAAGCTTTCGCAAAACTATACCAGCTGTAAAAAAATGCAACAATAAATTTTACAATAAAATAATGCTTTTAATAATAAACGGTACTTTGGTGCTTTTCGAAATGATAAAAAATATGCTTACTCATAAGTTAACAATTTTGCTTGATTAAGTGTGATTATAAATTCATTTCGGAAACAACAAATAGCCGTTTTTTAACAGATTTTGTCATTTTGAATAGCTGTGACAATACATCACTGTCCCAACTCGATATCATGAGCATCTGGCGAATTCAAGCAGATTTAACATCACGACAAAATTTCGTGAATACATGCTTAATGCAAGTTCATAAAATGAAAAGTCGAACTGTGATACTGAAGACGAGACCTTACTACCAATCCATCGTGATTCTATTTATTTTTATGAAAATAAATCTTTGAGTTTTTGCAGTTATTTTCATTTAGACAGATTATATTTAATTGGTGCTAACTATTCTTTTAGGCGTTAAAGAACAAGTGATTTATCTAGACAATGCTCACCTAGTAATGACTATATTCGATTTTTTAATGGAAATAATTATTAAATGCTTTTTCGTACATTCAACTTAATTTATCAAAAGTTAAGAAGCATATTGTTTGAACAAAAAGTGCAATTTTTTTCACAGAACTTCAACGATTTCTCTTTCTTATTTTGACACAATTGTAACTTTATTTTATACTGATTTTATGAACACAACGGTCAGGCTTTCTGGACACAACTGTCCAATAATTTTTTTATGGTTTTCAGATCTACAATTATTATACTTTACTTATTATTTGATCTGAACAAATTCAGTTAATATCTTAATAATTAGGCATAAATGGATTCAACCAAATGTAAGTTTGATTCAAATTTAGCTAGAGTCTCGGATGTTTTAATTTTCAAATCTAGAATTTTCTGAGATTTAGAAATTAATTATATGGATGATTTTAATACAGTATCTAGAGTATACTTAACATCGTTACCCTAGATATGTGCAAATTGTAAAATATTATTTTTTTTT
>JAPMOR010079699.1:369043-448171 GCA_026543865.1 Argiope aurantia | reverse complement strand
CACAATCTATTAATATTCATACTTCAAGATCTAATTTGGTACTTGGTGGGTTTAATGAAAATCCCTTGTTTACATTACAATATCTTACTGATTATATTAAACTTGTAGCAGTTGTATTACTCTTCTCTTCTATTTTGAATACTAGATGGCGATGCCTGATTAGGCCGTTCCATATGCCATCCCATAGTGCATTGCGATTGTAATTAAAAGAAGATGATATGCTGTTCTGTTAAGCTGCGCGCGTGAATGACTTATCTTGTCTTTGTGTTTATGTTTGTTTAGTGTGAATGTGATCATTAAAAGAAATGTCCCTGAAAACATACGTCCTGTTGCTTCCATCTGCAAGGATCATAATAATCTACATTCTACCACATTGGCGCCCAACGAAAAAGAATTTCTGATGAAATGAAAATGAAGTCGTCCCGACGATCACAAAAAAATTTTCCCGCCACCACATTAGCGCCCAACGAAAAAGAATCTCTGATGCAAATAGTGATATGTGTCATCCTGACACAGAATAATTTTTCCCATGTTGGGAATGGTTCATCATTTTGTTCCAGTGAATTGATGAACGAAAGTGAAGTAGTCCCGACTATCGCGAGAAAATTTTCCCGTCCGCAGCAAATTATGAAACGTGTCGTCCCGATACAAGTTATAATTTTTCTCATCCCGAGAACGTGTCGTCCTGACACATGTCATTTTTCTCATCCCGAGAACTGCCCATCATGCCCATCATTGTGTTCCAGTTCCTCAAAAATGAATCAGCGTCAGCCATCTTCGTTTCCTTGATGTCCTAAGGAGTATTCCAGAATTCAGTTTTAAATCCTAACTCGTGCGGGACGTCGGCCCCTGTACCGAGTATAATTTATTATTTGTGCATTTCTAGCAAAAATCTGCATTTAAATCCAGTGAAGAAAGTGTGTTTGTGTTTTTCAAATTTACAGCACGGAAAAATTCATCAATTTGGGTTTTGGTGGTTCCTGTCCAAGTGTCATAACACTTGTCATAACCAAGACAAGTGTCATAACACTTGTGCATTTTTGTTGTTGTTTAATTTCAATAGCATCCAGCATTTGTTTTGTTGACATACATTCTAGCAACATTCTTTCATGTTTGAATACACCAAAATTCTTCGTCTTCTGTGAAATGTTTTCATACTATTTAATATTTAATAATTTCTAAGTTACTTCTATTTTTATAGCATATTCATCGTTGCTAGTTTACATATTGAAATATCTGTATTGTTTTGTTATTTGATCTCAATCATTGAAAGTGCGTAATAATATATCTTTTAAATATTAAGGTATTCTATATAGTGAATTTCAAGTTGTTGTATTTCTGTATTTTATTTAAGCACGAATTAATTTATCGTACTTGATACATTTCTTGGTCCGTAAGTTTGCGAACCGAAACCAAAACTGTCTGTTCTCGTGTTCTGATACCATTTTATGTGCCCTTGAGTGACGCGCCAAGTCTCATTAAGTATTCATAATCTCAGTCGCTCTCAAAGTGATTAATCTAAACAAGAATATGTTTTCTTTTTTCAGCTGTATGGTATTTTGGTATTATGATAAACTGTTCTGATAGATTTATTATTATTATTTTCAGAGTAACGATTTAGCATATACCATCTTTTAATCGTATAAAATGTACAATTTTATTTCTGATTCTCAGAATGTTATTTTTATGGTTAAGAATTCTTAAAGCTAATTCTTTTTCAGTACTTACGCAAATTTAATAGCAATTATTTACCATATCTGCTTTACTTTTATTAAGTGTGTATATTTACTATCAATTACAATGAACAATTGAAATAATTTGAATTTAATTTGTCTTTATGTATTGCTTTCATCTAAAATATAAGGTTGTTTTGAATATAAATATTTTTTTCGATTACTGAAAATATATTTATTTCCTAACTGATTATTTTTATTATTTTGCGTTCTTAAAAAAATGGAGATTTAAATCATTTGTGTTCTACTTACTTAATTGATTTTTTTTTGTACATTCAAAAGGGAGGGTAAGTGTGTAACTGATCCATCATATTCAAGTTTTCTTGTTTAACTTCCTATCTCCTTTTAATAAATAAAAATGGCTTTTGTATCTAAGGGGGAAAATATCCAAAATCACACCACCTCGCCGAGACAATCTTCGTTGGTGTAGGGGGAGGATGTAGCAGTTGCATTACTCTTATCTTCCCTTTTGGATACTAGATGGCGATGCCTGATTAGGCCATCCCATATGTCATCCCATAGTGCATTGCGATTGTAATTAAAAGGAGAGGATATGCTGTTCTGTTAAGCTGCGCGTGAGTGTCTTGTCTTGTCTTCGTGTTTGTGTTTGTTTAGTGTCAATGTGATTATTAAAAGAAATGTTCCTGAAAACATACGCTCCTGTCGCTTCCATCTGCACGTATCATAATAATTTACACTCCACTACAAAATATATTAAACTTACAGTTTGTAATAAAGAGAAATAAAAATGAATCAATACATAGAATTTAAAATATTCTCCCCTCTTGAAATCGAAGACGACATATTTAAAGAAATGTTAAAAGAAAAAAGATATAAATAAGTTTGTGAAATGAGCATTGGAAAACAAATTAATTTTTCATAAAACTTAAAAATTATTCTTTATACTTTGCAAATTAAATTATTTGAAAATGTTCATGGAAGGGAAAGCTGCGTATAGATTGAATCAATATTAAAACTTCAATTCTGGTAAATATTTGACTAGTAAAATAGGTAAACTATGTTGTAACAATGTCAATGTAGTTTCTGAAATTATTTTTAAGAAAAAGTTCTTTATTGTTGCAGACAAAGAACAAGTATTTACATTTAGACATCATCATTTAACTATTTAAAAAAGAATAACAGCTTTTATGCTGTTTTAAATTAAGCAGCAAAATATGTTATCCTATCTACTAATAAGAAAATTGTGTGGCTACTATTTTCTATAATAATTTCATTAAAATAGATTAAATATAAAGTTAGAAGATTTGCAGTGGTCTAACAATTGCTTAAACAATTGCCTAGTTTGAACTATTTAAATCAACTGAATTATTATCTTGAACCAGAAAAGTTCAGAAAGCTAATATAATAAGAAGTACATAAATTGGATTGTAGATAGTAACATAAATTGTAGCAAGAAACGTATATTGCAGATAGTAACATAGTACATAAATTGGAAGTGCAGAAAACCAAAGCAAGAAAAAGGCTATTAATGGGATCAAATATTGGTTCAAAGGAGAAAAAAGTAATAGTTAAGTAGTTTAATATCATATAAAAATACAAAGAAAGAATTTATGCAGTGTATATAAATCCTTATTGAATTCTCAAATCGTACGCTGATGCAAATTTGAGAATCAAAGATATTTTTGCTTCAATAATGTTTAATCAAATAGTTGCTCCAATCTGGCAAGCCAGTTCCCTTATCAGAACTGATTATACAATTTTTGTTAATTTTTTCTCAACTCTAAAGTGTATTTGCTAAAAAGTTTATAATTTTGTTTTAAAAATAAATAAACTACAAAAAATAATTAGCTTTAATTATTAATTACAAAATTAATTTTTAATTAAAATTAATTCTCTATCACTGTAGATTCAAAAATAACTGAGTAATCCAACTATGGCTTCTTTCACCAGTATGTATGCATGTCCTTTATATATTATATTCTGAATGATTTTAAATTATTTTGCGTTTTTATTGGGAATTCTCCTGGACTTTTGAAATTGGTTAGTTTATTTGGTTTCAGTTAAGGACATGAAATTCTGAAATTAAGGTTGGCTTCGTAGATTTTAAATTTAACATTCTTCTTCATTTTCGTTTGCGAAATTGTCATTTTTTATGCATTGCGTTCGTTAGACACTCGTCGAAAATTTATCGATTCGCAATATTCTCTGCTAGGATTGCTAGTATAATTCTGAAAGCTTTCTTAATGTATATTTCGCAAACAAAATAAAATCGCAAAGAGCCATAACTGAAAAGTATGTTCCGACTAATACTCTAAACGCTCGTTAAAGCGTCATTCTAGCGCCACTTTAAGAAAAAGACTGTTATGTAATATGGTTCACGCTGTTGAGTGAGAAAATATTGAAAATTACCACAGGTGGGGGCGTAAAAGGATAAAGAAAACAGTCCCTAGAGCTCTTCTCTGATAGGAAGAAATGATAAAAGTATATATTAAGGAAGAATATTACATTTTCCCCTTTTGTTTGTTTCCGTTTTCTTTTATTTTATTTTGTTTTCAAGATTGTTCTTTGATGCAACAAAAGTGGTTAAAAGCAGAAGGAGAAATATTCATTCTTTTTATTATTTATTTTTGTTATCGAAGTTTCGTCGTATCGTTTGGAGAGGGGGGGGGGACGTAGCATCTACTTCTCCAAATATTGCCTCTTATAAATTTATAAGCCATGAATGTTTAACAATGAAAAATGTAATTCAGGGTTACTTTATTATTCTGTTTCTCATATGCTAATTTGACAAAAATCTTTATGTTTTTAAGAAGGTGATTAAGAGTTTTGTTACTGCAAAGTAAAGTTTTAAAACAGTAATACTCATACTGTGAGGGAGGTCTCTGCCCCGCCTTTATCAATTTATTTACCTTCAAGGCTTAGCAATGAAAATAAACTTCACGGTTATATATTTACTCCTCTGAATTTTATAAACATTCTGTAAGTCATATGCTAATTTGCAAAAACTTTTCTTTTTGTTTTTAAGAAAATGAATTAAAGTTTTGTTGCTGTAAAGGAAAATTTTAAAACAATAATATTCAAACTGTGAGGAAGGTCTTTTGCCCACCTTTATTAATTTATTTACCTTCAAGGTTTAGCAATGAAAGTATAATTCACGGTTACATACTTACTCCATACTGTATTTACTCCACTAAATGTGATAAACATTTTGCTTTGTATTTTTAAGAAGTTATTAATATTGCTGTTAACGTAAAACGATATTATATTAAGATAAGGTAATGGCTCTCAAAATAAAGAAAAGAATTAAATATTGAATCCAATATAAGTAAAGATGCACTTTTATAAAATAAATCGCTCTTTTAAGAAGACTGGACAATAAAATTTAAATTTAACCATAAAAATTAGATAAATACTGGTATGCAACACAAAAGGAATTAGAGAAATTTATAAATGGCGAAGAGAAATGACAAATGGTAAGAGAAATTTATAAATGGCAACTGATTTGTACGCTGGGTGTAAAGAAGAATTAGAGAGTTCAGTTTAAACAATTCATTAATTCTACACTAGCCCACCTCCCAATAAATGGACCAGTCTGTCCAAATCTATACGTAAGTGTTTTTGATTTTCTTAGATTTGTTACTCGATCGCCCAAGTCGTATGAAGTAAATATTCAATTAAATTAATCAACTAATATTTAAGTGCTGAAAATTTTAAAATAGTGTGATGTTATCAAGATCTCAAAAATGTGAAAAATTTCAAAACTCTAGAATGTTAAGAAGTCAATTACGATATTTTATTTTTACAAGCGAAAAAATCAAATAAATAAAAGTTTAATTAAGATTTGTTCATGAATATTTTACCTACATACTGTATTATTTAATTCAACTTTGTTTAAATGACTTCTCTTGAAACTGTGTTAGAGTTATTTTGGGATGGAATTCGTAATTGTTTTCGTGGTCAGATGACGATGACGACACTTGAGTCGGAACCTTTCTCTTGAAATTTCCACATCACAGCAACTGCAAATATTTGAACTTAATAACAAAAGAAATGCCGAGTTTATTATATGGCGGAATAGATTTACTATTCATATGTAATGTTCATATATACTGCTTGATTCTGTCCGATAACATTAAAAAATCTCACAATTTTCAAGTATTGTGAACATTTTTTATAAATATGGGAAAGTTTTTAAGAAATAAAATAATTTAGGAATAAAATTTCATCAAATCGAAAGCAGGTTTCAAATGACTCTATAGTCATCTGAGGCTTGCTTTCGATTTCTTTATAGTCATTTGAGACCTGCTTCCGATTTGTTGAATCTTATTCCACTTTATAAAAAATATCGACTTTTTGCTTTCTCAATACCAGAAAATACCAAATCTGTAAAATGCATACTATTATCTTTCTCAAAACCTGTTTTAGAAAAAATGTATTATTCATAGACTATATACATGTAAAACATAATATATGATAACTAACCAAGAATTTACACTTTATCGTTAAATTATTTATAACATAGTATTTATTTTCATTAAAAAAACAGAGGAAGCTTTTGTGTGGGAAAATTTGTCCCTTTAGATCTCACAATGTATAGTCACTTTCTCGTTATGAAAATGTAATTATGCAATATCGTAATCGGCAAAAATTTCGATCTCGAGATTTTGATAAATCTATGTATTAGATCTAATATAGATATAAATAACAATTTAATAGATTTTCCACTTTGTTTTTAAGTGTGATATCTTAGTCAGCAGCAGTGGTCTTCCCACAAACTTACTCGTATACATTCTAATAAACGTTCTTGTGCATTAAAGCCGCATACGGTTAGAGAACAATAGTTACTAAAGAGCCAATCAGCTTGCTATCTTTGGCGATTTTTTTTTTTAGATTAATAGCTGAGAGCGGTTAGTATGCAAATACAAGAGCACAGAATATGTAATTTGGGCACCATTTTTCTTGCCAAATGAAACCAAAATTTGTCAGAGATTTTCAGTTTCAAGATCGCTTACAAATGTCATTTATTGATAGTCATTGTATTTTTTAACTATCGCTATTACACGCATAGAGAAGTACAGACAGATCGACGGTCACCCCTTGATGGATACGGTTCAAAATTTGATATTGATCTATACTTTAAATGTCAAGTCTGTATACCAAGCTTTAACTATCTAGCTCTTTCGTTTGGTAGTTATCGTGTTTTATTGTATTTGGTCAGCTTTACAAATGGGTTGTTCTGAAATGGATTTCTTTCGAAATTTTATAAAAATCTGCAAATTCGGTGTAAATATCATGTACTAAATACCATCTGTCTAGTTTAAAGCTTTTTTTAGTTATCATGTTGACAGACGGACATTTCAAAATTTGTTTTCTCGGGCTTACGAAAATCTGAAACGTGGAGACTCGTCAAAATATCGATTTCGAATTTTTTTGATGATTACAATATTATACAATTACAATATTACGAAATTACAAATTACAAATATTACGAAATTACAATATTGCAAATTATAATGTTACTAAAAAGCAAAAATGCAAGCAGATAAATGGATATCATTTGGTATGTTGTCTTTATACAAAAATAGTTGACTTCTATCAATTTTTGAACGGAAATCGTCAACAGAAGTCTGCCTGTCAATCATTCAGCGTTTACACACAATTAGTCAAAGACCTAACTAGCTAGACAGGAAAAAGCATCATGCAATTTTATTATTGTTAAATTGAAATGAAGCCTGTAATAACTATTCGGAGAGTTTAGGATTATCAGATGCTTATAATTTTTTATGAGAAAACAGCTTAAAAAATTGTAATCCTATATCAAATTTCATGAATCATTCTTGAGCATGCCAACATCTAAACCCAAAAATGCAAACGAATTTTAGTTTGATATCTTTATGCTAAAACTGAAGATCGTGCCTGATTTTGGCCTAAAACTATCAAAGAACTGATTATCTGTTTGTAAACACGTTAGCTGAAAAACATAACAAATTATTTAATTAAAATTTTGTATACAATTTTCACACTAACATAATATATTTGTTTCAAAATTTAAAAGCATACGACTAACTTCAATAGGCCCAAAATTAATAAACTATTCACTTCATTTCATTAAGTGGATACGAAAAAGTGCAGAGAAGAACAATCACTTTCGTTTAATGAACATTAGGCAACATTTGAACTTATGCTGCCCATTACATTCCTTGAGCTACTGTATTTCTGATAGCAGTTTTTATTAATATGTCTTAGAATTAAAATATCAGATATATATTAAAATTAACCAGCTGGAGTGGTCTCCACAAAACTTTCTTGCATATTCTCTAATGAACTTGTCATGCCAGAGAACGCCTTACTTGGTTACGGTGGATAATAGTTATGAAATATTAACTTTTTGGCGTGAATTTAACATTTTTACTGTATCTATCGTTTTCCTCGGCCGTTTGATATAAAAATTTGCCACAAAATTGCATTTATAGTTGCAAATTCCAAATTTAATATGTTGAAGTCATTGCGTTTTTGAATTGTCGCGTTTGGATGTCGCGTTTTTGGATCCCGTAGTTGGATTTCGCTCAAAATTTGATAGATTCTACAATTTAGATGTTAAATCTGTGTGCCGAATCTTATCTATCTAGATCTCTTCGTTTAGAAATTATCGTGTTAGCTTATATTCGAAAAGTTGGGCACAGGAACTTTCTCTGAACAAATTTTGCTCCAAAATTAGATAGAAACCTGAAAATTCCATGTAAAGACCATATACCAAATTTCAACCGTCTAGCTCAAAGCGTTTTTGAGTTATCTTTGTCACTGACAGATAGAAAGACGGACATTTTCTAAAAATGTGTTTTTCGAACTCAGGAAGGTCTAAAACGTGGAGAATCGTCAAACTCTCGAGTTCAAATTTTTTGGCAATTACTATACTTTCTCTATACTACGTATACGAGGGAAAAAATGTATTTCTGATAATAGTTTTAACTCCTATTATTTTTCACATTTCCAGCTCTTACTTCTTAAATGACAGTTTAAGTGAAAAGCTTTTATACATATCAAAAGACCTTGCTAGTTGTACGCATTATAAATTATTAAGAAATAGAATGAAAATACAACCCTTAACTGCATTTTTTTTAGAATTGAGCAATTATTTTTTTAATTGTTAAAAAAATAACCCAGTGAATTGTTTGATGAAATGTAAATTATTTTCCAACATTTGTAGCTCATTCATTAATTTTGTGAATACATGAAAGGGCAGAAAAAAATATTTCAAAACAAAATGTAACTTTTTATGAATACTTTATTAATTTTTTAAAAACTTTCAAGTATAACAAAACTATATAAATTATTTCAACTATGAATATCAAACACCGAGTGAATCTAGATATATATTTTGTCCATAAAAATTATCAAAAAAATCTTCAACTAATTTCTAATTTAATTTTTTAACAACAAAACGGCTTTCCATACCGATAAATAGTAAACATTTGATCGCCCGAAATCACACGAACAACCATTATTTGACTGATTTTAAATAAATCAACATCAATATTTATAAATTACAATTAATTTATATAATATAATATAAATCAACAATAAATTATCATAAATAAAAAATTCAAAAGATGCACTTATTATGGATTTTTACTAAGAAATATACATAAAATGTTGAATAAATCACAAGGTCTTAACTTGAGTTGTTTGCACAATATATTCTAATTGGCTAATTAGTATCACAGATATAAAAATATGAGAGAAAAACATGATTTCTTAATGATTCATAAATTATAGCCAACGCATTAAATGAACATTAAAAAAAGAAAACGTTTTACATCGTTTTGTGAAAGTAAATATTTCTTTTCAGAAATAGGATTACAGTAAACACATAAATGTTAGTTTGAATTTTTTGAAACAAAGTACAAAATAGAGCTTAATGTTCCTTGATAATGATAAAATCTCTCTGATAAAATCTCAAGTTTCAGTAATAGTTCTGAAGAATTAATAAATTATCTCGAAATAAAAGAATTAAAAAAAGCATCGTTCTAATTAATTCCTTTTTATAAGCATATAATATATTTGTATGTGAGCCGACAGAATATTTTCCTTATTATCTAATTCCTGAATACATTAATTTATGTTTTTATACTATTACTTTTTTTTCATTATAAATTACTGTGGTGCAAAGAAAGAGCAAAAGTGATGCAGAAATTCTTTTGTTTATAAAATATTCATGAAAATTAGATAATACAGAATATGCATGTCTATTTATATATTGCTACTTATTTATTCATATATTGCAACGACAGATACATGTAGGTGTTTGTGAACCATAAATAAATGTTTATAGTTAGAATAAAACATTTATTCTAACTATACTAGAATAAATGTTATACAAGAATAATGTAAACAAATGTTTATACAAGTTTATAAATAAATGTTTTAACAAGATTTGGAAAATATTGGTTTGAATTCATCATAAGCTTTTTTAATATTTTACGTTTTTCAATACACTCGAAATAACAATGGTTTTAATTAAATTAAATTTTATTAACAATTTTTTAAATTCCACTTCAAATCTCTGATCAAATGTGTCAGAGCAGTTTTATTGAATCACTAAAAATAAACTTAATTGGAAATTATCATGCCGACGTTTAACAGTGGAATAAAACCACGCAGCAATTGTGACTTCGCTTCACACTTCAACTGAAATTAGACCACCATAGAGAAAGCGAAACGACCTTCCATTTCTATGCTAGACCCTAATTACCTTTCCCCTAGCTATAGTAGACCCTATATATCCTTCCCCTAACAATGTAAAATCCTAATTATCCTTCCCCTAACTATACTAGACCTTAAATAGCTTTCCCCTAACTATGTTAACCACAGACCTTGAACAGTTTGAAGACCAGACGTCTTCCGTGTATAATATGCCACCTTTAGTTCAAAGTAGTATTTCAGATCGCTAGTCAAACTAACTCTACATATAACCCCATATGTATGCCAAATTGAAACAAAGTGAAAGTCTCACTATCCTGAGGGTTGGAAGAAGAAATTAATTTTATTAACAACTTGATTGAAACAATACAAATAAATTTAATAAAAACTATTTTTAAATGTATTTTCATAAGTGAAAATTATTAATTTCATTATTTCCTACTTTTTATTCTTCAACTTATAATACAACACAAATATTATAGAGTTTTCCAATTAATTCATTTCCAAACTCAGAACCAGGTGCAGCCACTAATGCGTAATCATTATTTCAGTAAATTAATCAATAAACTAATAATTAAGTTCTTAAAATATTTAAATAATATATTGTCACCAACAACAGTGAAGTGAAGAAAATTTTAAAATTAAAGACTATTATAAAGTGGGTAAAGAATTGATTACAAAATTCCATCTTTCCAAACATGATGAAAGTAAAATAAAAAATATATAAAAGAAACTAATTTATTCATATTTTTTTAAATTACATAAAATTTTATATGAAAACAATATTTTAGTCAATATAAACTGCCCTTATTTAATTTCTGTCTCCTCATCAATACATTAATAATTTCCAAAGAACTAATCTCTGTACAGTTGTCAGATGCCCCAGTTTTGTAGAAAGATCAATGATATAATGCCTTCATTCCAGAATTAATGTTTCGATAAGTTGTAAAAATATGCAATTACAAATTCACATTTCATGTTACGAAAAGTGATTTTTTTCCCCGAAATAAATTTTTAATCCATATACATCTTAAAATTTGATAGAAAGAGAGAAAATTTAAAAAATGAAATCTTGAGTCATTAAACAGCCGCGGTAATATGGTGATAAAAATAAGACTTATTGTAATAAAACAGAGATAAGAGGATCAGATATTTCAGAACCGATTCCACTAAAACTGCGAAGTATATCTAGGAACGTTGAACGTTAAATTTACAGTTGTGTGTCCGAAATCTTCATGTAAGTGTGACATGGATGTATGGTAATTGAAATACCGAGAATAGTAGAGTCAGAAGGTGTCATCCTCGTTGCAAGACCTCAGTTCAGACTATCAAAATTCAGTTCAAAACAGTTATTGTGCAGCTTCAAAATAAGACATAACCAAACTGAAGTAGTGAATTTCATAAATGCATGAAGAAACTGGTTTCTATTTATAAATTAGGTCTTTTAAGCTGAAATTTGAAGTTATGTGGATCAAAACACTTGTTATATTTTTATGCATTGCACGGATAGTAAATTCCACAATTCACCACGAAAACCTAAAATTATTCGTAATATAAAGTTCAAAACTTTTACTGTGAATTTTTAATCCGTTTAGCTATACTGTAAAATTACAATAAATTCTTAAATAATTAAAAATTAAAATTTCTTAATTATGGTGAATGGGTTCATTGTGTTTGTTATTTTTAGTGATTTACATAATATTTTATATTAAGTAATTAAAATGAATTTTTCCTTGCTGTAATAACATTTGCGACTTTTTTAATCCTTGTGCTTTGGCAAATTAAAGAAGCACTAAGCGTAGATTATACAGTTTTCTTTTTGGTTTTGACAGAATTTGAAACTTACACTTATCAGCTTCAAAAATATCTCATTCATCGTTTGGCGGCATTTGATCTTTCTAGAAGAAACTAACATTTTTATAAGAATTCAATTCGAACATTTCAAAATATTCGTTAAAAAATAGCAACGAACCCTGATGAATGACAGATTAATTAATGATACCGATTTGTTGCAAAGATTACAGACAAAATAATTTTCAAGAAAAAACACGTAATTTAAAGATCTTAAAAAAATTCAGGAAAAAGAAATATTTAAAGATCGAGGATTACACTTTCCTTCAAAAATAAGCTTAGTAATTATTTGATCATTAAATTTAATCTGTTAACATAATGACAAATAATACGAAACCCTTAATGAAGCCATTATTTATTCATATTTAAACTCGACTCTTTGGATATTCATGTTAAAGAGTGGTAAATAATATAATATTGAGCTTATTTTTCTAGCTATGAAGGGTTACAAGCATACAAGTGAAGAATAAATATAATTTCTATTTTAATTCCTTAAATATGGATCATTAAAAAATATGCGAAGTTATGCAAAAGAGGAAAATGAATAAATGCTATAAACCATATCTTTTACTTTCATTTTTGACCATATGTCAACTGAGTTCGAATTTATAAATAAACTAATTTATAAAATCTACATTTTAAGAATTCTAACTTCTGTACGAATTTATTTAACAGTTTTTCTAAGTTAATGCTTAGTAATCTTTTGTATTTTTAGGCATACCGTAAGCAAATGTCGAACCTGAGAATATTCCATTAGGAATCAACCAAAGGAGAAATTATAGAAAGGATTCTTAGACTTTTGGCTTGATATCAAAATCGATGACAGCCATAATTATCTCCAGTAGCATTAATCGAGTAATCAGCAAATAAGGTTCGAACGAGTTTATGACTTCTAAACGACATCGATTTTGTTCCACGGCAAACTAAACTCAGTAAAATCAGATTACAAAACTATTACTTAATTCAGAAAGGAAAATGTAACAAATTAGCGAATAAATATCCAATACTAAGCATTAAGTAGTTTTCTGTTCTAAAAAAATGCATTTGTGCTATTTTAGCTGTAAATGATATTACACGAAGAGAAGTTGTTTCGCTTTGTGACAATTTATCTATTTAGTCATTATGAGTTTTTATTTGTTATGATCTCCATATTCATTTAAGGTTACTTATAAAAACTAATTATTGGTTGTCATTAAACTTCATGTTATTTGTCAAATGTATTATTATTTATTTCGACGGCGGTACTTATTGCCTATTTTAATTATTCACGCAAACCCTTTTATGCTAAGTAAAGCCATATATGTGAAACGGTTACTTTATTTATTTACATTTTTGTATATTCCTTCAAATATTAGACTAACTACCATGTGTTTAAGTTGAATTGATTGTTTTTACTCTTTTTTATATACTTTCTTCTTGTACTTGTTATTACATTGTGCCAGTTTAGATAATTGGAAACGAATTTTGCTGATTTAGTCATTTTTTCTTATTTAAAATGAACTTATAAAATGGAAAATAGATCTACAGTTTATGTGAGTGCTTTATTATGTTTTGGAAGACTCATTAAATAATACTTTTCTCCCAACATAACTTATTAATTAACCAGTCACTATAACATTAACGTTCACAATAACCCAGTAAGTTCTAATTTTCTCAGAAACTATGATGTAAATGGGAACGCGTGTTATGGCTTCTGAACACAGTAAAGAATTGATTTGAAGCGAATATGCTAGAAATCATAAGAACAGTACTGCTTTTCGCCTTATAATTTATTTTATCCCCCGATGCGAGCTATTCCAAAATACTGGCATTTTTTAGGTAATTATTTTTTACTGTTTTTTAATAAAAAAAAATATAAATTTTTATGAAACCTAACATTTAAACTATCATAACTTGATAATACCATCAATTTGAATATAATCACTCTTTTTCCCAAAATTAATTGAGAAGTTAATCCATATAAAAACTGAATATCATAAAATACGAGAAGAAAATATCTGATGTAGCAATTAGCTTTCAAATGTGTAAGGATTATAGTCTATGTATTTACTGGAGGCGGTTCAAGGACACATTTTCTATCTCGTTACTGGTACCAGACAACCAATAACGAGGTAGAAAATGTGACCTTGAACCGCCTACAAAAAATACACAGACTATAGTAGTTTAATTAAATAATGAAAAGTAGAGCTCACACTTCAAATCGGACATTCAATTTCATATTCAACTAATTTTTATCTGATGTGTAAGCTACTTGAAAAAATATACTCATCGACAAAACCTGGTAGTATAACATTTATCTAACTTTCGCCAATCCTAAACTATCATTAAAATAAATTTTGATTTAGTCAGATCAGTGCTCTTAAACCCCATCACACTCAGTTGATCACCGTCAACTCCGACAATCACTCAGAAGAATGAATAATGATCGTTCATTCACGCACCTTCAACATAATCGATAAAAATATACATATTTGTTGAGAAATCAACCAAGGATGAACCAAGACATTATTTCCTCTATCACCACAATCACCATTTCTTATTGATAAGTTTCAAAATCATCATCTTTTGATTCCTCTCTCAGAATCACATTTTCTTCTCTCTCAACGTCCGTTTTATCCATAGATAACATCAAACAGCAACAAATCATTACTAATAACCAACTTTCATACATAAAAAGTAATCCATATGTAGATCACATGATGGAATCTTCAAAATTGCCGTCGACACAGAATAATGAGCATTTATTGACAGGACGAAACACTAACTCCTAGATTTTGTATGAATTATTCCAAATGAATGAATTTATTTATAATGAATTATTCCAGATACATGAAAAATACAGTTTCTTATAACAATTAAATCCTGACCCTAATTTTCCCACAATGAAAATTATCTAGGGTAATTGAGACCACAATTCTTTTTCTCGGGAGAAAGTCCAAAAATGAAAATGGAATCTCACTCATAACCATTATATCTTAAGGATCCAAGAAAGATATAACTTAGCAATTTACCTTGCAAATAAGTAATGTAGAGAATTAATAATGACCTATGCGAAAGTTATGGTATCATTTTGACTGTGGTCGCAACTACAATAAGTAACACTAAAAAAAACAGAGAAAGTGTTTATCACTGAAATAACAGGGAAAGTGATTTTCGTTTTCCTCACGAATACCTAAAGAAGGTCCATATTTCCAAATTCACTAAGGCTTCATCGATGCATATTAAAGTCACCGTTCCCAATTACTACTTGCTCCCATTTACCTTCCTTGACCTTACTTTTCCTGTCTTTAATATTTTTTGCATTTTCATTTAAATATTTAATTTTTTACTGTGCCTGTTTTAACAAAATGTAAAATTAAACTTTATACTTTTGTAATTAACAAGCAGAAAGCAAATTTCGTCCAGCATAATCTACTATCCTGTAGGTGCAATTAATTGTGTACGTTACTAAAATACTGCTACATTATAATAGATTGCTATACATTTTTATACTTGACGATACTTCATTTACTAAAAATTAAAGTGGCTAATTTGCTTTAAATAATAAAGACAAAAAATAAATTTAAAAACCCATTTGTTAAAAAAAAATAGCATATTTTGGAGTTTTAATTTTTTATACTAGTTCTGACTCACGTAACCGAATTAGAAAATTGATAATTCAAGATCAGATGAATCAGAAATCTTTATTCATAAATATGTTCTTTATTTGAATTCTAATCAAATAGAGCCAATTCATATGACATCACATTTTTGATTGTAATTACAAGTTCTGTATTAACTCATTAGCTGCCACGATCCTCATTTGCGGATTTTAGAATTTGATGCAGACTATTAGGCACCAAAAATATATTTGATACGCCTGAGAGTTTACTTTCATTCTATATACATATATTAGTCAATATTATGTGTAGCGGAAAATGTAGTGCTTAATTTTATTTTTTTATATTAAGTATGTATTCGTTTCTTTACAACAAGTGAACAAATTCAAAATTCTTCTGTATGTTGAACGGAACTGAAGTGCCATATTATATTTTTGGTTTGATTTTTCACTTATAATGAAATATGTAAATATGCAATTTAGAGGTTATAGTAACGATCTGTTTCTTATTCGGTCATTTGTTTTTTTATTAAAATGATTTTATTAATAATTTTGTAATGATACTCGCTTTCAAAAGTATTAAACATTTTCAAAATAAAACATTATATGCATATAATACTATCACATAACGTTTTATGCATGTAAATAATTTATCCAATCAAAAATTTCGGAAACAAATTTGGCAGTTAATGGGTTAAATCTGACTCATGAAGCCAAATTAGATGTATCAAAATGTTTCACTGAGTACATTACATATCTGTATATTAATCAAATTGAGTCGAATTTCATGGTATCACAACAGCGTGCGAATCTTAACATCACTTTCTTTTACTGTACTGTAACGTAACGTCATTTTCTCTCCAGCAAAATGTACAAGAAATTCCAAAATCAAAATGGCGTTGTACATTTGACACGTATTACATAATCATAAATTCACTATTTTCATTCATTTTGAATACCAGCTTGATAAATTTCTGGAAAAAAGACCGAGAAAAACCTTTTCTTCATACAATTAATTTATTTTGTAAGAAAACTTCTAATGTAAATAAATATTCAATGAGGTTAAGATATCCGTTTGAAGAAGATGAGTATATAAAATAAGTGTATAAAAAGGCTTTAAGTATATAAAAAAGTTTTAAGTATATAAATAAGTATATAAGTATATAAAAAATAATATATAAAAAAAGCTTTAATAAGTATATAAAAAAAGATTTGATAAATAATTTTTATTTTATAAATAAATAATTAAGCATAAATTTCTCTCATGGTGTTTACAAGATATTAAAATTATTTTGCTTCAAGATTTTATTAAAATTTTATTGAGATCACGTTTTGTAGACAGAGATTTTTAAACAAATAAATTAGCATCTTTACTAAAATCATTAATTATTTCTAGTTTTTATCTCAAGCAAATATAAAAATAATTTTGCTTTAATACAAACTAAAGTTTAAACGTTTACTCTGGAGAGTAAGCTTAGTTTGCTTGTTTCTTTATTCCTAATTCATCCGTACGTGTATAGTCAGAATTATGTTTTAAATTAAACCAAAATATTTTGAAATATGTTTCTTACTTAATAATAAGCATTTCATAGAAAATTTTTGATTACTGTAGAGAATAATTTGAATATATTACTGAAAATTTAGTTATAATCGTTTTTAAATATTAAATTCGCTTTGTTTTCTTACTCTTTCAGAATTTTTCATAACATTTTTTGGTTAAATTCTGTAGCTTTATTATTTATTTATATTTTTTATTTTTTAGATTTTTGTTTTAATTATTCTTTGTCTTATCTTATACTGAAAAACAAAAATTTATCTAAGTATTTTACGCCTTTTTTCTAAATGATATCGCTCTTGATTAAAAAAAAAATATTTACATTTGCTCCATTAATAACATATATAAATTTTTTGTCGTTGAATTTGATCGATAAACTATTCTAAATTAATAACTGTCATAGCTAAAAAAAAAATCGAAACTTCTCTCACAAATTTTATTTTAATATGTGAATAATTATTTTTAGAGATTAGTTATAAGTTTATTATGCTGTTTCAGCAAAACAAATGCGCTCTTATTGCTGAAAATATTTATGATATATTAATATACTAGTTTCCTTAACTTACTACATACTTAGAACCAATTAGATATTAATTATTTAAAAAAAAAGGACTTTTCAAGAAAATTATTTTTTCACGACTAAGAAAATAATTTCTTCTTAAAACATAACAAGCTTCTCAATTAATTATAATTTAATATTTCTAGCAAAATAGAAAACTTTATGTTGTTCAAAAAGATTCAAAATATGTATATTAAATTCTTAAATGAGCTTTCATAAAATGCAGCAAGGAAAGCATTATTTTTTATCTCTAATATATTTCAATTATATTTTTATAACCTTCACAAATTCGATTTTTTTCAAACAAATTATGAAAAAAAGTTTAAATTTAGAGTTGGCTCCAGTAACAAATGCATTAGGAAGTGTACGAAAGGTACCTAGAAATGTCACATTGTTAAATTGCCATCCAAAGCAGTGTAATGAATGCTAACATTTTTCTTGTGGTTTATAATAAACATTTAAAAACAATACTTTTTCCTATTTAAGCACTAAATTTGTATTTAATAAACCGAATTGATTTTCTCATGTAAAAACAATGTGTACTACAAAAAAGCACAAGTCATTGAATGTATGATATGTATGACTCTAAATGAATGTCAAACAGACAACGAATGATTGCTGTTAACACTAAAAGCAATAAAAGATGTATTAAGAATTAATTGCAGATACTGAAACTTAAAAATATTTTAACGTATTAGAAATTCAAAGACTAAGTAAAAAAAAATTAAAAGCGCATTAAAAATTTAAAATGCAAACCAAGTAGGAAAATAGATATTTTATAACACCATTCTTAGTAAAGTTTTCAAATCAGAAGGTTTCTTTTCAGTTATTTTATTTTTAAAAAAATCGGAGTATTCTCTCCTCAACCTTCTAGTATATTTCCAATTCTAAGCCAGACAATCTTCTTGTAAACAAATATACTCCAAAATTTGATACAGGCCTTCAAATTTGGAATCAATACCACATACAAATTCCATCTATCTTGTTCATTCTATTTTTGAGCCATCGTTTGATGCACATCAATTAACGTAAGACTATCTTTTAACGGATATACTTAAAATTTAATATTTGTTCATAATTCTGATGTGAAGATCACATAGCAAGTTTCATCCATCTATCTTATCAGGATTTTCTGTTGTCGTGTTTATATGTACTAACAAACAATTGTTTCCATTGATGGATTTCATCCAAAATTAGATACAGATATCCAATTTTCATGAAAAAACATCTTGACAAATTTGATTCATCCAGCTCTGAGTAACTGTGTTCATAGAAACACAGACGTATAAGCAGATATACTTACAAAAAAGTTCTTTTGGACTATTATAATACTTTCTCTTAACATATGCATACATGAAAAAATAAAATAACCACAAAACTTGATTCTCATGCTGTGCAAATGATGCTACTCTGACGCTACTAACATCTTTTAAATTATATAGAAATTATATGAAAAGAAACTAACTAGTTTATTACAGTCGAAAGAGTAAAAAAATTCGTGCTGTATGTAAGGAACATTCATGTTAATATAGTTGTGCTATACAAGTATTGCTTTATTAGGCTGCTTTATTGTAGTAGATCTGATTGTAATATTTAAAAAAAATTATTCAGACATGTTGCACAGTATATATTAGAGAATATACACATATAAGGTGATATAAAATACCATCGACGGAATGAAAAAACAAATCAAGTAAACAGAATCAAACAATAAACCTAGGATCACACACATAGGAATTGAGGATCACAAAGGCTGTTCAAAGTCACTAAGAGGTGTTACTATGAGAACACGTTCAAATAAAAAAAAAACAAGTCTACTTCAGTCGTTTCATGAATTCCAAAACGAACAATAACATCCAAAGAATTCATACCACAATTTAACTGATTTCCACTACAATTATAGAGACTTAATAGGAAAATTATCAGGCGGCAGTAGTATGCTTCAAATATCTGCCTCGATATTCTGAGATGTAACACGATGCAGTGTGGAGCTTACTGGGTTATATTGGTCTGATATTAAAAGAAAATACAGGATATTCTGAAATTCCACATACAAACTTCGAGGAGAAGCAAAGAATATCGAGAGGATTCATAAACACATAGGAAAATTTAGTCGAAAATGGGTAGGTGCCGCTGTACGCAACTTCTCAGGAAGTGAGGTTCTCTTTTGTAGAAGTTGATTGAGCATGAGCATGAATCTATTCATAGTCGCCGTGAAATTATTCCGTGTGAAAGATATTCTCTTTGCGTATGGTTTAATAAACAGAAATAAAAGCACTCCTATACAATTGTATAGGGAAAATTCCCAGCTAGGAATATACCAGATCACCAAATGTGAGCTAAGAGTGTACAAGATCACCAAATGTGAGCTAAGAGTGTACCAGATCACCAAATGTAAGCTAAGAGTGTACCAAATCACCAAATGTGAGCTAAGAGTGTACCAGATCACCAAATATGAGCTAGAAGTTTACCATATCAACAAAAATGATCAAATAAATAATTACATCTCTGCAATTACTAATCGAGACGAACCTCTCTTATAATTATTAGTCAATCAGATAATTATCTCTCGTGTGATTATTAGACATGTTTATGAAAAGATTCTTTATTCTACACATCTCTTGATGCCTGCCTTCTCGAAATTAAAGCCTCAAACCACTTGCAGCATATCAATACTTTATCTAAAACAAATTTAGTGAATTATTCGCCTGAAATGAAAACATTTCAGAAACAAGCGGAATCAAATTTGGGAAGAAAAAAAAAGAGTTCTTTCATTATTATGGTGCCTTATGGTCCCTGGAATGTAATTTTGAATTTATGATTTTTGTTTTCTTCCATATACCAGAAAATCCATTTCATTTCGTCTACACAAATTTTAATTTCCTTGTGTAGTATAAATATTTCATCAGACAAAATGCAAGTGCTCTTATAAATTTACCATTTGAAGCATTTTCAGTAGAAGAATTTCTTTTATTCTGAAATTAATTCTATTCTTTCGCTGACGAAATTCTCTAAACTCGAGAGAGAAAGAAACATGAGGAAAGTCATATATGAATCAGATATTCATTTTCTATATCACATCAAAAAATTTATATTTATAGAAATTTCAAACGAACTGTCTGAGAATGATTTAAAATTTTAACGTAACATGATTCTAACGAAAAGAGCGGACTCATTTGTGAAAAATTCTATTTGAATAATAAATTATATTTGACTTTGCAATTTAAGATAATTCAAATTTCCTCAAACAGCCATTTGAAAATTTACTGATTTGAAGAGGATAGAAATGGCTTTTATATCACACTGCAAAAACGCACCAACGTATAAATTATGTTATAAGGATAGTAGTAACTATTACAAATGTTCAGAAGGCAATGTTTGTATTGAACTGAATGATTTTAAATTTGTAATCCATTCTCTGAAAATTTATCGTTGTTCAACAAATGAAAATTCAGTTATATTTATTTTTAAATTAATATTCAAATGCCAGTGGATGATGTTTGATATTTCGTTTCATCATTTTCAGTGAATGATTACACTAGCGGAACTGTGTGTGTGGGGGGGGGGCTTTAAGACTGAACAAACTTTTGCTTTGTATTCAAAAATTATAATTACATTTTTCTTTCTGAATTAATGGAATTTGCAATTACGCAACCACGCAAATAGGAATGAGTTTATTAAAAATTCTAGATATTATATCTTTTGAAAATTAATATTGCATTATAGATGTTATTTTATGCTATTTATTAATTTAGTTCACTTTTCTATAATAAACTACACAAATATCCTTACATACTGTTTAAAATAATTAAATCGAATTCCACCAAAATTGTAATCAGTTCTAATTGAAATAACTTCGTACAAATATTGATTCTAATTCGAAAAAATTCTGACTTGCGATATACAACATATTAATAAATAAATAATGGGTTATTTATATAACTAGTCTACTTTAAATCTAGAAAAATTCTACAATTCAGTACATTAAATAAATATTTTAATGAAAATAGACTGGAAACTCATTTAATTAAATGCATAATCATTGTGCTAATATTGTTGATGCAGATCATTTAACTTTTAATATTTGGAAGAAATGATTTATAATAGAAAATTATTAATGCAAACAAGAGTTTGTGATAAGGGGTTTTTTAGTGTTCTATAAAGGAATTTCAAAATGAATCCCCTATCATTTTTTTTCATAATTGCAGTTCTTTTGTCGATAAAGTATATCGACAACAATATATCCATATCACTTCAAATATCAATGATTAATAATATAATCAACTGATTTCAGTCTCAAAAGAATGGTAAACATATCACAGTTTCACGTACTAAGATCATTAACTCAAAAATATTGGCAAATCTTTTACTGCTTGAATAATTAATATAGTACTACTTATCTAATACGTTTTATTTAGCTTGCCTTGTTTAATTATTGTAAGGAAAGAATTTTGAAAATTAATTTTTCACTTATTTCCAAATGTGCCAAAGCTCCGAAATTCTATATAAGTTTTGTTTCCAGCACAGTATTATAATATTTTTCGAACTAGTTTATCATTTTGCCAGAAACTTTTATTTTCTTTTGATTTAATACGCGGGACATCATCTGAAAGAGAATTTGACTAAATCACAAGATTCTGTAACAATTGTATTAATGTATTATGTAATGTGCCCTAAAGGATAAAGAGAAAAAAAAGATTTTCAAAAGCACGCTTTTATTTGTGTACTGCCAAATTGCATACAATTTCTTTAAATAAAAATTTTGAAATTGGAGGAAAAATTACGAACACACGTGCTGAAAACAATGTTATATAGGATTTAAGCCACAACGGCAGAAAACATTTAAATATTCACCAAAAATTAGAATACATTATTAATGGATAATCTTTTCTATTCAATTCCAATTTCATATCAACGTCTTACGCTTTTACGATTTTTTCTTATTCTCCAGGGTTGTGATTAAAATTCTTTTATTAGATGTTGCAGCATGTAAACATAAGCGTTCATTCAAGACATTTTTATTTTTATTATTTATTTCTTAATAGTTTACATAGTCATTGTTATAATTATTATAGAAACTCGTTATAAATTATGCTGTAATTCACTTCTAGATGGTGACTATCGTCTTAAATTATAAAAAGTATTAAGAAAATATTTTTTACATTCTTCTACATTAATGAAAGGGTAACTTTAAAATAGCTATTGTTATAATTTTTGAGTCTGTAATGCATTACACAATTCATTATTTTTATACTTTTGGAATCTTGTGATCAATTCTATCACAATTTGCAAGCAGGCAGCGCCTTTCTTGTTAAATTATCATTAATGAAAAAATATATATATTCTACATTCTAGTACACCAACGAAAATGTGTTTTTTCAAAAATATATTATTTTCTCAAAGCATATCATTAGCCAACATAATATTTCACATAATTCTGAAATTTATATACGGAACCAATATGAGATAAATCACGTTTCATTTTTGAAAGTTTCTTCTCCTCTTCCTCAAATTATGTTTCAAATTCTGCTTATTAGAATTGCTGGGAGGAAGACGATGAAACATCGTTATATAATTTAAAGCAGAATTGCTTTCAGAAAGACATGAATTTTTCACAATGTCTAGCTTGCTAATTTAGCGATAACTGTCAAGTGAGTAGTACTAATAACTGTTTTCGCGGGTGCTGATTAAGAAGTAATTTGGTTTGAGACTTAATAGACGGGTAGAGGAGTGGCACAAACGGGAATAGTTTGGAAGTTCTTTATTAGTTTGGTGAATCATATTTAATTAAGTTTTACTAACTCTGCTTTCATCACTATTCATTGGGATGTTGTGAACCTATGTAATTATGTAACATTGCTGTTAAGTAAGTTGCCCTGTTTGTGAATTTACTACTAGTTTCAAAGGAAATCTAACTTTACTGTTCATGTATGATAATATGTGCTAAATTAGAGTCTATTACTATTAATTAGATAAAATTTTATTGGATTTTCCGGGATTTTCGATTGAACGGAAAGAAATAAAATAGCAGATAATGTAGGACGAATTTTGTTTAGCCTATTAATTTAGGTAGATAAATTTTCAATTTTTTTAATTAGATAAATATTTTAGGTAGATAAGAAAAAATCATAATTTGATTAGAGGACACAAGTCTAATATAAGTCAAATGTTATTATTATTATAGTGCTGGGCGAGAGCCAACGTGATGAGGTTTACGGTTAAACACCGTTTCAGCATAAAAAAGAAAATAAAATATATATAGGGAAAATAAGAAAAAGGGAGAATAGCATATAAAGTGCATTAAAAATATCCACAATAAATGCTTCAGTGGCAAGTGAAAGCATTTATAGTCATTTTCAATTAATGATGATACCTTTCCTTCGTTCTTGAAGAAGCTCCTCATTCTTCAATATCCATGCTAAGAATCTTTTATAGTGGACACTTCTTTATATAATCTCAGTTAATGCTTAGTTTTGCTTTATATTATATATTATAAAAATTCTTTGGTCCCGAACCAACGTGTTCAGATGCATGCAAAAACATTCGTTTAATGTCATCACTACATCATTTAATGTATCAACTTTAAGGCGGAGAAATGAAATATAAAAAGAAATAATTTAAACTATATAAAAATTTGATGTTTACGGTGCTCTACAAACATAATTTTTATCAAAAAATGTGCATTGATGAAGCTTGCTTTTCAAAATTATACTAAGATTAGGCAAAACATCTTACAATGTTCGATAGTTATTGTGTTTAAGGAAGGATATTCAACTGAAACCTGCTTAAGAGTTTATAAATTAATTACAAAAGGGAAAGAGTAATTGGCTTTAGTACTGAAGAAAGAATTCATATTTTTTTCTAATTTTCTCTTTCCCGATTTTCTCTGGTTTTCTTATACATCTCAAATCAGGAGATGAAACAGATCTTGATTGCGACCAATTTAAAACTTTTTTTTCTCGAAAGGAATTAGTTTCCGTCGTGAATCCGGAGGAACTTTCTTATTTCAATCCTGATTCGTTGATCTAATTTTGATAAGAATTGATTCAGTTATTTACCAGTGCGTATAAAATAACTTCCGAACTTGTCTTCTAGTAAAGATATTCACCATTTTTGGAAAAAAATGAGAAGACGGAACAGTATTCGATGGTATGAATAGCAGCTATAGGAAATAATATACAATTAGAATATGAGCGAAGTAATAATATTATTCAGAGCAATGTTAAAAAAAATGTTGGTCATGTGAAAATTAAATCTTGCTGGTATGTATTTCAAAAAATAAAGAAAGGAATAAAAGATATTCAAATGTTAATTAAAAGTATTTTTTAAAATTATCTTTTATTAACTTACTCAGCAGCAATTTTTATGCTATTTCAAATACTTTCTGATGACTAATTTTGTGATTTATTGTTTCATTAAATCACCACTAGATGCTGACACTGGAGCACATTTTAAATTTAATTTAACTAATTATTATATTAAAACAATAATAAATTTCTATAATTATTAAAATAGTATATTTTCATCAAGAATTCAAAACTGCACAATCTTTAAAGCCTCTAACACGTTAGAAAGTATGTTAGAGATTGATTCCAAAATTCCACACTAACACATATGAAACAAGTCAAGTTAGAAAAACATTTTAAAATTAATAAGTTGAAAAGCAGGTGAGTAATCATTAGTATTAACATAATGAAATCCTCTTTCATTGATGCTGATAATTCCAGTACCACTTGGTTTATTAGTTAACCAAGTCCATGGGTCGTAATTTCAAGATGAAGGGAAAGAGAGGCATCATTTTGGCGTAACTAGGTTGCTTCATAAATAAAAATCTGTCTTAAACCACGTATAGTATAAGTTATCTTTCAAAGAAGACTGTTCCTATATATGTGCCTGACTTAAAAGAATTTTTTAAAAACTCCAATAGAGAGAAATCCTATGGTAAAATGCACATCGTTTTATGAGTTTTTGCTGGCTAAGAGCACGGCAAAGAGATATAACCCAGCCTTCTTTCCCCTATTCATTCTCCTCTGTCTACCATACATCAATCCACAAGGTCACTGTTTGGCATTCGAAGGCGTGATAATGTTAATTGCAAATTGTGAATGGTATAGATTGATATGCATGCTAATAAATGTCATATAAACCAAAATTTCCGTGGATTAATGCATATGAAGAAAAGTAAATTAAAGTGGTCTAAGGTGGAAAATTATCATTTCTTTGTGTGGTTCTTTCTGTTTCCAATCTCCTTTCATGCATTTCTATCAATGGGCACTTCAAGTAAGGGAGAAGATTCCTGTATAGTAGTTGATTTGAGTGAATGTTTTAAGGCTGTGGAATCGAATTACCTCCACTTCCACGACGTGACATACCTCTTTTGGAAAAAATTTGTATCATGATCGGTGATGGTAATTAGGACTTAACTTAATTTCACGACTCTATGCTGTCGTGACAACGGCCATTCAGATTGTCTAAAATACTTAGGCATAGCGGATGTATCCTCGACGTGGTGTTGGTTCCCTTTATTGCAACATTCATATCTACATATTTCTAAATATGCAACAATAATTGACATTTTTATAACAATTGTTATTTCCTCTCTAAAGTACTCTCAACAAAACTGCTATGTTTATTTTCAAAACTGCTCATAATTTTTTTATTAATTAGGAAATAGAAAGAAAGCCACCAACTTATTTTCTTAATTATAATTTCGGAATTTCTATAGGAACGTTTTGAAACCTAGTAACCTTCAAGAAATGGTTATTAATCCACTTAAAGAACTGAGAAAATCTAAATCTTAACTTATAGCAGTAACAAGTAATTCTGAAATCACTCTAAGAAATTGAACATTTTAACCTTTACGTAAAAGCAACTTTGAATCTGTGTGTAATACTGCTTAGCAAAAATTCAATATTCTCAAATAATTTTTATTTCATTTTCAGTTTGATCGAAAAGAGCATTTTATTTCCTTCTAAAAGAGCTTGATAAGAATATTGTTGATTATAATTTCATGATGCCAAAGTTGAAAAAATATCAACTAAAAATACTTATTATACTACAGTTGATAATATAAGCAATTTCAACGTCATAGAAATATTAATCAAAATTTTAATTAATTCAAATATCTATTTGATTGTTTTTGAAAATTTATTTTATAATTGCCTTTTGTGTTTTCAACAAACTGATTCTAAAGAATACCGATGAAAAATTTAATTTGTTTTACTTCGAAAGCGTTAAAAAAAACGCTGTTTTTTAAAAAGACATAAATGTAGTTTACCAAAAAAATATGAATATAATTTATTTCAACCTCATAATATGAAAACGTTAGCAACATTAGATTTCTAACATTTTAAACTTCAAAGCAAAAATCTCTTCTAGAAAGCAATCTACCGTTGAAACTTTTGGAGAGCTTAAAAATATTTTATATATAAAAAATTCATTTAAAAACAATCTTAAAAGTTATGTAAAAGTTCAATAGACAACACGTCAACAGTATCAGAAGTTTCACGAATTTTCATTCATATTACGTACACACAATTAAGCATACATATTTATAATTTCTTATTTCATTAGAAAAAATTTATATAGTTATACTAATTTACTCTACTTTGAACAAAAAATAAATATAAATTTTTCAAAATATGCACCAAAAATTCCAGTAAAATAAAAATAGGATTTTCTATTTATCCTATTTATGAAAAAAGAAGAGCCAAATATTTAAAATAAGAAAACTCATTTAAAAATATGAAAAAGAAGAAAACTATGCACTTTCACTTGAATGAAGTCTTCTTCTTTAAAGGAGACAACAACATTCAAGGTAAGTGGTAATCTATAATATTATGTAGAGTATTTTTTTTTCATTTTAAACTGTGCATCCTACTGTAGTTTCAATGATGCTGCTTCAATTCTTCCTTTGACATTTCAGTAGTCATTAAAATAATGATTATTTAACTATTTTGTTATGAGAATTTATTTTATTCAAGTACTCAACTGAAATTAAATTTACCTTTTATGAGATGCATTCCTAATTTTTAAAATCCGAAGTATTTTAAAGGTCACCTTCTTCCTATTACTGAAATTAAATTTTTTTTTTTTCTAGTTTCAAAACAACGAATCGTAAATTATAATCGAAGAATGTAAATACAATATGTCGCAATTACATAAATACGAAAATTTACATGATTAAATTGAAGTCCTTTTCAAAAGTTGTTTACAATTAAGGCTGTTGATAAACTATGAAAAATGTTTCATTTGAATGAAACAAGAATCCTATGTAATGTTTTAATTAAGTCTTATGTCTTAAGATCATTATAATTATTTGTTATTGATAAATAAATTATAATTTAAAGTATGTTTTTAATTATTTTGAAAATGTAAAATGGCATTCCATCTCATTGAAAATAAAAGTAATCGATGTCAATCGATGTACATGTACAATGTACATAATATCCGAGTGTTTTTATCCAGCAGAATAACAGCCAATACTGTTGTAATCACAGTTTGTTTATCCTAGATATGGTGATGTCTCATTAGAAGGAACCGGACAGAAATTTTTTTGTTGAATTTCGTCCTTTTTAATCATTATCAAATGACGAAGACATTTGAGCCTCTATCCAATCTTCTCCAAATTTTTGCAGCGCAAAAGCTGCATGGCATTTGACACTCGACAACATATTAGTCATGGACATATATTACGTGAAATTGGAACCTTCCTAAACTACCAATGGCTCATACTTTAAGATATTTACTGTTGGCAATTTTTAATTTGCTTGCATTTTTCAGGATATTGATTAAAACATCTGAATAAAAATTGCTTTAACACTAAGCATACTAAGCAACTAATTTTATTGATTTGTATTTCTAGTCTGAATGTAAAAAATTTTGATATTCGTATTTTTATATTCGTAAGGAAATGTTCAACAAAATAACTTTAAAGGAGTAATTCAACAAAAATTTATCTTGTTTTTTTTAATTAATTTTATCTTGTCTTCATCGGTAAATAAAAATGGTATGCGTGCTTTCCTCAAAATTAACAAAAACAAGACGCATGGATCAAGCCTAAATATTGCCATGCTACGATGTTTCGGACAAGAGTTTCGTTCTGCAAAGACATATCTGTAGAATGTGCTTGCATATTAATTTAGTATTTCTCTCATCTCACTTCCCAATACGAAAAAATCTATGGTTGAAGATTGGTTCTATGGTTGAAAATCTATGGTATATATGAAATATGGTAATGAAGAATTTTAAAGATTTTTATTAAATGTGAAGCAAGTGACTCCTGACATCGGCATCAAACTTTTCTGTTAATCTGTGACCTTGCCGACAAAAATTCATAATCTGAAAAGTGAAAGAAATAAAACTCTATCTCTTTTAAGAACCGAGATCCGGCAGTTCTTTTGGAGAACTCCATAACATATTATTTTCTGTCAAAGAGTTGCTTAAAGCGAAGATGATTACGCGAACTATGAATATCTCTGGAGATGTGTACGCAAAGCGAGCTCTCAAGCTGTGGATGCTATTGCTATTTTCTAAATAGCGATTTGCTTACGTTTTTCATTTGTATAAAAAATCTTCTTCGAGAATATCCTGACTATGTTTATTACCTGTGCTTTGCGATTTTTTTTTGTAATATTCGTGTAACAAAGCGTCGCCTTCCATTATCCAGCTTGTTGGACAATTTTCATAGCAGTATCATATTTTATGATCCTATACCATTATGAAACCCAAACCTTTCCCTGTCAAAACTGTTTATCCTGGTAAATTATAATAGATCTCAAGTCTTCATGAAAATAAACAACAACAAAAAAGAATTTAATAATGAAATATTAATTATATATATTCAATAGAAAATATCAAGGAAGTTAAATTTGAAAAAGTAATCACGTTATATGTGAATTTTCAAATCAGAAGTTTACAACTTTTCATGTTAAAATTTTTTAACGTTCTTTCTTTTTTTCTTTTATTTTTTAAAGACAATATGGTGTTAATAAAATACCGCGTCTATGACCCCAATGTTTATGCACGTTATTATCATATTCAAAGTACAATTTATGAAATAACAAATCTAAGCGAATCTAATACTTAAATTTTTTTAGTTCCATTCATGACCAAAATTTCATTAAGAATTCAACACCCATGCAACTTTTTTTCCTTAAAGAAATTACGGTTCATTATTCATCCACACACAAGTTCCGTTTCTCTCTCTTTTTTTTTTTAAATCAAACATGACATAACCCTTGAAGATTCCAAGCTTTGACTTGATCTTCCGTCCCGCACAAAATCGCTTATGGAATCGAATGACAAATACTTTATTTCTTACCGCCATTTCCGTTTTTTTCTCTACTCTTCTCTGTTTAAAAACGGTTCGGCATTTGGCTGATATCCAAACAAGGAATTGAGAGTCATTTTCCCGGTAAAGCTTCTTCTTATTTCTTTTTCTGCCGGAGAACGTCTTTTTAAGGACAGGAATAATTTCCCAAAGAAAATGCTAAGTGTCTCCAAAAATCAATACAATCACTCCATGAATAAAAGATCTTCTTTGAACTCTAGAGTGTTTTAATGAATACTAAACAATATTAACGCAGCTTACCTTACATCAATGGCTTTGCCCATCCCAAGAGATTTTCCCCTTGCATAGATGCTTTACAACAGAATGGAATCAAAATCGCCAGGTGGATTATTTTTTAATTGTTTCAGACATTGTATGGTAAGCCTTTTTGTGGTACAAAATATTAAGTAGGTCAAACCTTAGATAAATTTTAGGATAATAGATGAAAATATTAAAAATAAAAGTTTCTTAAAAATACGTTTTTATCTATACTAAAAAGAAGAAATGATTTATCAAAAATGTAGACGTCAAAACAAAATCGTAAATGCTTGAAGAGGTGATAGAAATATTCTAAGCAAATTGGAATCTTTATAACATTTATCAAATATTTAGATTTTTTTTATCAATAGTTAGGAATCATTTCTTCAAAGTGCAGTTAATAATGCATCTTTTTTTTCACGATTTTGTTCAACTTCCATTTTTTAATTTTAAAAATTCTGCCGGCGTCCTGGCATAGGAGTAGCGCGTTTTCCCCGTGATCTGAGCGTCCTGGGTTCGAGTCCCGGTTCAGGCATGATTGTTCTTTATCTGTGAGATGTGTGAATATGTCCCCCTGTAAAAAGGGGTTGTGCAAGCGAATGTGATGCGTGAGTAGCTAAGAAATACTCTTGGCCTTGGCGCTGCTAAAAAGGAGACGCTCCCTTGGCTTAAAATTGCTGATTTCATCAGCGAGCTTGTTCATGGCAAGTGCCATTCGAAACAACAATTTTTAAAATTCTACTTTTTAGTGCTCTATAAAAATGTGTGTTTAATTTTTTGCTCTTTATTAAAAATAATTTTTAAAATTTGCTCTTTATTAAAATAATTTATTTAAAAAATAAATAATAATTTCTTTATAAAAGAAATCAAATTAAATTTCTTTATATAAGAAATCAAATTAAGTAAAGGAGTGCAATAATAAATCTATTTTTTCACAAAATTTGATTAAAATGTGTGCATATTCATTTAATATATTTTTCGATTCATGCAATTATTCTATTTCTTATTTCACTTCTTTATGATATTATATTCACTTACTTTGTACATCATCTTTGATGCATAAAAATTGCCTCGCTATATAATTGGAATATAAATTTATCTTGAAACTCGTAGTGCATAAATTTAATAAAATTTGTTTCAAGAAATAGCTTTATTAATTTGTACATAACTTATAGTATCTTGAATAATGTTTGTACAAACCTGAAATGAAATTGCCATGAGGGTATTTTTCTTAAAATATATCAATTTCCGCCAATGTATTCGGAAATATCTCATCATTTCAAAATAATAAGTGCATTTTTTCTGATATATTTTAAAATAAACCTTTTGAAAAAGATTAATAAAATGTATGAATATTAGTATCTTTCGGTAATAAATATATATATTTTTTTTGTTTTATCTAGTTTTATTTTTATTGTTAGTTATTTTATAAAGTCTTTCTTGCCTGTAAAGACTAAAAAAACTAATTAACTGGAATCTAAACTTGTCATGAAATCTCTTCTATGTTATCGTTTCTTTTTATTTTCATATTTATTGCCTTACTGAAAGTTCATTTTACTTATTGCCGTATATGTGATGGAGACTCTTTTTGTTTAAGAATTTAATTTTTATGGAAATATTAAAAAATGAACGATTTTCGACTTTGATTTTTATTTCTGAATAGAGCAAGATTTAACATTAATTGATTTTTAACAAGAATTGGATAATTTATTTCAACGGAAAAAAAATCGGTAAAATCGTTTTTTTTTATTATTATTATTATTAAAGGGATGGCAGCATTGTAACATTATATTTTATGGATTATTCTAGTTAGTAGACTAAGCCGATTTGGGTACTTACTACTAATTTCCGTTCATTTAGTGACAATCATCAGATTTATATTATTACTCAAAATTCTTACTTATACCCCTTTAAATTATCGCCAAGTTTTCAATAAACTGTAATATATGGTTTGCATCTTTTTAAATAAAATACCAACATCATCTTAAATTTGCCGCTTGACCTTCATTTCAAAATTTAATATATATAAAGCATTTTAACTTTAGGAGTAATGAATTATATTTGTGCAATTTAGGGCAGTGAAAGTAAATGTATAGCTACTAAAGTGTCGTATAGTTACTAAAGTGACTATGTTTTATTTATTGAAACAGGTTGCAGCATTCTAAGCATCAAAATAAGGAAGTTCTAAAAAAATAAGGAAGATCGCTAATAAATCCAATTAGAAAAATGTATGTTATACCATAAGAAAAAGGAAAAAAACCGAGAAAAATTTCATGGAGTTATCAATAAAATTGGCGGAGATAATTGCGATTAAAATTATAAGCTTTGCGTGATTTGTAAAAAGGGCTCGTCCTAAAGTTGAAAACTGTATTCTCCAGTATTCTTCCCCAGTGTGCGGTTTTCTGCTTTTTTTATTATTATTATTATTATTTCTTACTTTCTTCGCAGCTCAAACTCCACTTCGTTGTTGCTTAATTCGGAAAAATTGTGTAATATCACCGGAGAATATATTTATCGATTTTTTATGGAAAGGGGGGAGGGGTCGCTCTAATTCTCTCAATAAATTCAACATAGTTACTTTATTAAAGGTGTACGTTACTTCCTTGGACTATATGAGACTACTTCAATTTAAGGGGCTTAGAAGAACTTTACGGATTTTCCTGTATAAATGGTGGCCATAAAATGGTATTTTGTATTTGAAAGCCTCTGCTGCTAAAAATAACATAATATTGGCGCAGCATGGTCAAATCTGGCTCTTGCACCATAAAAAAAAACTAACTAACTAGCTGCTAAAAATAATGAGCTTATTGAATCTAAATTTCATTTACAAATTGTGAAAGATGTGAGAAGATGAAATTTATAAAAACAATTAGCTACAAAAGTTTCTGACAGGAAACATTTGAATTCAGTGAGAATGAAAATGGGTCAACGGATGCACAGAAAATGGATAGAGAAAAATGCTATTATTGTTCGAATAATAAAAAATGCGCGTTCAAAAATGAATGATATACATTATTAACTTCACAAAGAATAATTTTTTTACTATTTTTTGATATTTTTTTTTCTTTAAACGTAAGTTATTTCTCCATGACTTCCACAATCTGCATATGAAAAGTCTGAAAAATATGCTGAAATTTGGTTTCATTCCTTTTATGATTTTAGCTGAAAATGCCTTTAATTAAGAATAAGTATTTAATGACCTCCTTCATATGCTATATTTTAGAAAGGCATGCTATATTTTAGGCTGCTATATTTTAGAAAGCAGTAATAACATAATGACCAAATATAGTAGAATCCTCACAATGAAAATCTCTGCGTGAGAATTTTACCTAATTAAATGATAGATTCTATTATAATCTATTTTAGAATGTGTCATCATTTCGAACTATTCCTGCAGAAATATTAGAAACTTATAGACTTTTATAACTATCATATAATATACATGATTTCTGATTTCAAATCTCAATTATTCGGACCAAATTTCAAATTATTCTATGCAAAATTTCAAATTAATGTTGTACTTGTCAAATGTGAAGTACCAATCCAATTTTAAGAGGAAAACTAAAGGCGTCGCAGCATAAGACAACGTGCAATTTACTGTCGGAAGTCATGAGCAGTTTCGTTTTTTGCGTGAATGTGACATCACGTGAATCTACGTCATAATGAAATGAGTAACAAAGCTTCATATTGTAATATAAAAACTCTTAGTAACATGCTCATTAGAAACTATACATAAGTCTAGAGCGTTCTTAAAAATGCCAAAACTGAATCACTTAAAATAATCCCAATAGAATTAAGAAATAGCTGATATTATTTCCCTATTTTGCATATTAATGACCGCCGTTAGTATTTAGAGAGATGAGGTGTTAAATTCCATTTTTATATCAGTAATAATGTTGCAGATTTTCAAAGTAATTTCCGAACTAATAAAATTTAAAAAGGACAAGTATATTTAAGTGTTTAGACAATTCAATAATTTGTACTACCTACGAAAACAATCTGCTAAACTGCGCTAAAAATATTTCAGAATTTTTTAAGTTATTAATGAATAAAATCACATCATATAATTTATATTTCAAAATTTTGTAAAGGAATTGGTCTCATAGAGACAAAATATTGTCACTTAGTAAGTAACAACATGTATCTCAATTTTACAAAACCAATGAAAAAAACTTAAACATTTTTAAAAATAACGAGAATTTCTGACTATTCTCACATCTATTAAAAAATACAGTCTTAATATTATATGAGAAAAACAGTGGGATATTTCTTATTGATTAAAAAATTTCAATTTCTTCATATTCTTGTGAAACCCGAAAAATGGAGATATATGTTATTTGTTAATCACCAATATATAACATCAATACTGATTAACATAAATTAAGGAACATAACTTAGTTAATATATATTTATGTAATAGAATTTGTATAATTCCAAATAAAGCACTTAAAATAAAATTTAATATAATTTTTGACGAAGAAAATTAGCTGCATCTTTATTATGAAGAAATTCTTTTACATTTCCACAATGAAATGTGTTTCATAGTAACAAATTCATTTTCAAACAATTGTAACTGTACATACTTAACGTCAGTAATACTTGAGTCGCCAGGTCAAATATTTATGGCTTAAATACATACAAACTGAATAGAAATTCACTGGAATTCACTCCATGTTTCAAAGGACAGAAGCCAATCTACCAAACACCCAAATACGGCACGTACTACCTCAGTCCATTAATGGCGTCATATAGCTTGCGAAATTCCCATTCATATGCCTGTTATTACAACAATGACAGGTAATCTGTCATGGATGTGAAATTGCAGTCAATGTGAGAGTAAGATTAGGTTATCCATTTATAGCGCAGCATTAGATAAGATTTAAAGGGAGAAAGGCCATTTCAGTTAACTTTCAGAGTATATAGCTTGTTCAACGGTATTTTCATTGATATAAAAATTACGAATAAAGTATACCAATTCTTTTAAAACGATATTGAAAGAATGAATATTTTTGTGGCACAGTTTTTTTTAATTCCAATTTTCAAATATTTATATGCATTTCTGTTATCGTTGGGGGGTTTGGGTATCTAAAATTAATAAATTCGATTTGTTTATACATGAATTAATGTTCATTTATTAATTATGAGTCTTATATGAACATAATTTTATTTGTGAATGAATATTTTTTCTATAGGAATAAACACTATTTTTTAAAAATGGATAAATTCTTAATTCAAGTAAATACTTTTTATATATGAATAAATTTTTAATTACTATTAAAGGCTCTTTTTGTATGTCAATAAATTTTTAATCTTGAATAAATATACACTACAGAAGAAAAAATTCTGCTTACCAATAATTTTTTTATTTACAAATAAATACTTTTTACGTATACGGATATATATTTTATCCACAAATATATAAGAATAAACCCGTTTCTTTTATAAACGAATACATTTTTACTTATGAATAAGTGCTTTTATATATCGATAAAAACATTTTTTATTAATGAATAGATTTTTAATTATTGAGAAAAACTTTTCATGTACGAATAATTTTTAATTACAAATAAAACCTTTTTTTTATGTATAGGAATAAAAATATTTTGTTTACGAATATTTTAAACAGTTATAAATTACTACCTTAAAAAGGTGTGAATTATTTCTTTCTTAAATGGTGCATACAATGTTTTCATTTCATTTTCTTAAAACTCAAGAATTAAAAATGAAATTATCCTGTTGAAAGCCACTGCAATAAATTATTGCAGTCTGTCTGTATAATTGCATGAAATGACTACCGTATTATTTGGTGTCGAGAGTGATTAAGATTAGCTGTTATTATGTTTGCGATAATATTGCTAGGCATATTTTCTATCAACCCTACCTAGTATCAACCACTGGAAACAAGATAATCCTATTTTCGATAGAGAAGAAGCAAATTATTCTTTCTTCCGTTTTCTTTCTCTTTTTTTTTTTTTTTTTTTTGTAAAAGGAGGGTGCCGGTTTAAGTTTTATCCTCGTCATCTGTCCACGATGGCCGAAATGACTTGGTCTGTTTAAAATAGCCTTCATGCTGCTTCAAAACTGAAATTTTTGGTAGATTATTATCTTATTTGTGAGCTACACGACATCAATTTGGATATGCAACCCATAATTTTGAACTGCAACTGGAAAACGATTTCATCAATAAAACGGTATGTCCTAATGAATTTAGCAGCTACCAGAACCGAATACGCAATGTATCTTCAATAAAACCAGGTATCGAAACCATGATCTATCTACCTTCAAGTCGAAAATGAGCAAGAAAGTCATGAAGACTAACTTTTCTTTGTAATTTGGAACAGAATATTGCTCTGAATATTCCTCCCCAGAATTCTTGAATCAGCAAGCTAATAAAATTTCTTTCAATAAAAAGTCAGTATTAGAGGCAATAATAGATTGGCCATTCATAGAGGATATAGAGCATCACATCTTCGTAGAGAAGTAAAAAAAGGTTTTTTAAAAAATTGACGTCCAAACGTAGCAAATTATTAAAAAAATCAATATAAGAATTGAAAAAAATATATTATCTATTGCTCTGGTTTATCAAATGAATCCCCAAATTCATTGGTTGTTTTTAGTCATAAATATTCACATAAATATTCACCGTGAATATTTATGTAAATATTTATAATAACATTAGTTCAAGAAAAAAAAAGAAATTAACTAAAAAACTGTTTACAAAACTCTTAAAAACAGAAAGAGGCGAAAATTATTATTTTCATTTATTCACTTGAGAGAAAATAAAGGATATAAACTTGGAATAAGGCTGTTTTCTTTTAAAATACAACTTAATATTTTTTTCGATTAAGTAACTTAATTATCAAGAAAGCATTTAGAAACTGAAAAATTGTTTTTTTTTTCTTGAATTAGTTTTTCTAAGCGGTACCAAACTGTAATGAATAGATGCGCATATCGTTACCAATTTGATTGCTTTATCAATAATAACAGAAGAAATGGCTATTTAGCAAGCTTTTAAGTATTTTTGAAATAGTTCATAAAATGCATTAAAGCTGCGAAAGTAAAGATTATTTGTCATAATTAATTTGACTGCCTTTTTTTCTTCTTAATGCTGTATCTAATAGTATTTTGCTCTTTTTTTAAATTTTGCTTCGATCTTTTTTTAAATTATAGCAAAATTACACTTTATTATACATAATGAGCATTAAAAGATGTAAAGCAGATCAAATCAAGCAGCTTAAAAAAATTTCTGATATAAGAAAATGTATTACTATTAAATCAAACACAGAATATTTATGGATAATTAAAGTCAAAGTGTTATCTTGTTTCAAGAATTGAGAATCAATATCAGAAATAATTGCTAGAATAACTTGAAACAGAATTTGTTAATTTAAAATATGTTAGTCATAAATTTATTATTTTATCGAAAGATTTACATTTCTCTTTCATAGTTCCTGCCAGACGCGGAGATTTTGATGAATTTTATGAACAGTTTCAAAATAACGTTAAGAAAAAGTCAGCTCAAATAAGTAATACGAAATCAGGTAAAAATCCCAAATTGAACATTGAATCATAAACCGTGCGTAAAGGTAAGATTCGAGTGTACCTCATGAGTAACATAGAATGTTTCGCTTAATACGAACTAGCTGCTATGCATATTTCGTGTTTCATGAAATACAGACTAGCTGATATACATATTTATGTCAGGCAACTTAGAAGCAAGAACAACTGAAGCACTAAGATCTATGCAAAATCCGATTGCAAATATTGAGACAGTACATTATTGGATGCAGCATGTATTCCATGTGCCTATTAGTAATTTTTAATTTTTCAGGATCCTAAAATAAGGTTTTCAATTTTTTTTTATAATTGGTTCTTTTATATCCTTGCATTAATCTTTAGGAAAATGAGGACCTCCGGATGTCATTTGTGGTCCAGTGTTTTTTCGTTTCTAAGTAGCTGATCTGACCACTTATCTTTGGCATTGCTATACCCAGTATATACCGTCCGACTGCCAGTACAGACTTAGTCGTTTAAAATAACAAAACGAGCCATTTCCGCCATGCTAAAGATTTCAGAATATCTGAATGATCGGATCACTCTGACATTTAATTCGGGCGCTGAGATGGACACAAAATATCTTCATCACAATGAATCTCATGTGTCCATCTATCCGCACATAAGTGGTAAACACCATCTGAGTAGAGAAAACTCGAATCAACTATACCAACAAAGGATTACAGAACCTTCTTTACCTATACATCAACTTCTCATCCCCATATCTAAGTTACCTCCATTGATATAAACTAACTTTGGACCAACCAAATTTTACGTTAATTAACATATACCGCCCCATGTTTTTGGTTTATACTTTGCAAAATATACAAATGTACTGTCGAATAATGTTCGTCCCTACTTCTTCTTTTCGTATACGAATATAGAACTTTAAAGAATTTCATATTCTATAGAAATATTATCAGGTATAATAAAAATATCATATTTAGATTTGATTACAGAAATAATCTTTTCATTTGATGCATCTCATTTATGCTGATTGATTGAGTGGGCAACATATTAATGTCAGTTTATTAAATGATATCCTGCTGACTGTGATTTACAATACAATTATCTATCAGAGTAGACCAATTCATTCTAGTTTCCAAAAAAATTGTAAATCAGTTTTTGCTGGAAAGTTAAATAACAGATTTATATTAATTATGGTTATACCATAATTGAAGAATTACCTCGATATCCATGCATGTACCACTAGACATTCCGGTGCAAAATATATATTATTTTTTAAAGGTTAGTATTCACTTACATAGAGACAACTGTTACAATCTACAGTTCCCCACCGGGAAACGAGAAACGAATTATTTCTGTTCTTGAGCATATAAACGAGGTAACTGATAATCCCAACCTACTAGAAGGACGAATTTCAGGTTTCTACATAAAAATTATATATTCCTTTCAAAATATGCATCCAGTGGTACCAAATGGAATAGATTCAAAAATTCAATCTATAATTTCTTCCCTTTACAAAGATGCTAAGCGTAAAATGATGATACAGTTCAATGGAGAACATTACCTCTTGTAGCTTTTAAATTCTTTTTGTTTAGTTTCCTTGTTAATAGAATTTTATTATCTGTTTCAAGCTTTTCATAGTTCAATATATTAGGGTACAATATCATTACTAACTAATCAAATGAGTCCGATTTTTGAAACGGTAAAAGAAAACACTTGAAAATGCCTTACTTTCAATCGACCAAGTCAAGTTTTAAGAAAGAAGAATCAAGATAATGTTTTATACTGGCCTGTTATTCGGAATCCTATATAAAACCGCAAAAATTGGTCACGGGAGAATAATTCTCATCTTAGATGACAATGCCAAATGGAAAAAAAAACCTGGTTATTTGAGAAACAGCAATTCTTTTTAGGCCAACGGTTTTACTCTTTCTTGTTTGAATTTTTAAAATACGATATGCAAAGGAAGGATATATGATGCTATTATGCATTAGGCACCTGATAGTTGAAAGAATACTCAGTTAAGAAAACCCTAGGAGAATAAAAAGAAATGCTAATATGAGCATGGAGATAAGTATTTGTGTAAACAATTTTGAAATGCAAAGAAATAATAATACGTTAATGATTTCGGAAAAATTCTTAAAACCTCTTGTGTTTCTTTTCTGCATAGCTGTGGTGTAATCATTCATAAGCGAATCTGAAAATTGAGGGTATGAGTATTCTAGAATTAAATGCGCAGAATTCTTTTCTGAAATACATTTTCTTTGGAAAGATATTAAATTAAATCCACGAATCTTCGTTGACTAAGAAATTCCAAACGAGACGACCTAGTTACGTTTTATTCCTAAAACTTTCGCTTACCACTTTAAGATTCACTTGTTGAAAAAAAATCTGAAACTCTAATCTGAAACATAATAGTATGATAATATTTAGACTTGATTCCTTTGCCTTGCTTTCGTTTGCTTTGATTTCAACAACATTCCGTGGGAAACAATTTTTAAATCACATAATTTACAGAAAGAATGCCACCCTAAGAAATATTAATACTGAAAAAAATGTGTTTCGGTCTAATTTGAGCATTTTATAAAAATCCTTAAAAAGTGCACTGAAGCTAATTATTTAATTTTAAAGTAGTAAAAAATATGTGTGCTAGTTAAAAATTTGTTGTGTGATACTTTATTCTGATTCAGAAAAAACTTTCATATTTCAGTTAATTAAGCATCGAATTAAAACTCTTGAAAATCGTTTATCAGTGATTACTTATTATCCAAGACAAATGTTGTGAGCTACCAATATATTGCGTGATCCTTCGCAAGGTTTTTTAGATTAATTCCTGGCAGACTGTTAACTGTATCCGAAATCAAATCTGTGTTTTGGAGTGTTTTTTCCAGCTGATTACAAAAAAAATTGACACGTAGCTACACTTACAGTCACAAAATCACATACCAAATTTGATATATTTAAGTCACAGTATTTTCTAGTTATCACGTTTATATGCTTTTGATAGTACGGACAGATAGACGGTCAACCCCTTGTTGGATTTGATTCAAAGTTTGGAAGGCATCTACGCTATAGATGTTAAATATATGTGCCGAATTTTATTCATTTAACTCTCTTTGTTATTCATTAACTCTCTTATATACAAACATCTGGATAAACAGACCTACTCTGAGAAGATTTTGCTCACACTTTGATGGAAATCTACAAATTTCGTCTTCTATACTAAGCATATTGAATTTCTATACTAAGCATATTGAATTTCATCCGCCTAACTCAAAGCATTTTTAGTTATCTTTGTCCCAAACGGACAGATGGACAGACAGACATAATGCTAAAAATGTGTTTTTCAAATTCATAGAAGTCTAAAACGAGGAAATTCGTCAAAATCACGTGTCCGAACTTTTTGAAGATCTATCTCTATGCTTAGTATAAAAGAAAGTAAAACGGGAAAAATCTTACTTCCTGGCGATCGATTATCGAAAAGCATTAAAAAGTAAAAATCGGAAACGTAACTGTCTTCGAAAAATGAATTTAGACTTGAAAATTGAAACCAAATTTTAATTTCAAAATTAATTTTCGCCGCTTAATTTTAATCGAATCATTATGATACAATTTAAAATTGTAGAAAGGACTTTTATAATAGAATGTTTTCCCCTTTTATTGGACTCCGATTGATAAAATAAAGTATTAAGTCTTTTTTGACGATTTTGTTTTTTTCAACATAATCGAATTTTTCAAAAAACAATCCAGATATCAATCTTAAAATTTTACCAGTTATTTCCTTCTATATTATACGTACTTAAATGGATTTTTTTTTAATTTGCTCGATTGTTTTTGTTTGAATATATACTTCCAAATATTGAAACTCTGAAAGCTCCAAGTACTTGAGACATCTTCTTACCCATTAAACTAAATAAAATAATTTTGCAGGCAAAACTTTTTAGTGTCATGTATATGTTATGATTCAAATAATTGATTTATCTTATAATGTTTGTTGAATAAAGTTGTAATAGCGTAACTTGAAAAATTACATTGCGTATATTATAAAACAATTTCAACGCCATCTGAGGCAACAGAGTTAATTCTACGGATTATTTTCATCTTTGCTAAGTGTTTCATGGTAGCTCTAATTTATTTTTTGAGGAATCTATAAATTATTCTTTATTAATATTCCATTAGCTTTTAGAATCAATGAATTCTCAATCCTCCCAATTTTTTTGTCTAACATAAAAAAAATAACAATTAAGTAGATGTCTTAAAAATTTTTTTCAATTCACGTACAAGCTTATAAAAATGCTATAAAATCACTTTATCGGAAACTACTCCGTTGATAAAAGAAATTATAAAAATGAATGAAATAAAAGAAACCATGAGATATATTGTGATAAAAAATACGGTCTAATTAAGCAGAAGGAAAAAAAATTAATGTCATCTTTAGTAAATACTTCAGAAACATGCGGTAAACAATTCCTTAATTTTTTTCGCAGAAAATAATCTCTCATTTACCTTAAAAAAATAAATTATTCTCGTGTTGCCTTTATGCATAAAGAAATAAACTTTATAGAGCATTTCATCACAGTTGACCTTCAGATATCAATTTTTTTTCCTTCTATGAATATTTCTTTAATAGAAGTTTTTCTTTAATACTAAATGGTGATTCTGTAATTTTATTTTTCTACTAGCCGCCTTTGGCGACCAGCCGGTTCGCCAGTATTACCGCTCGCTACAATTTTCAATTAAATATTTTAAGTAACTGGTCTCTTAAAGGATTCTCAAACAAAACATTTTGAATCTTCAAATTTTGATAGTCATACCAAAATTATACTTTTTAGATCGTTTCGTTCAATTTAGTATATATATTTTGCTAATTTGTTGCCATTTCCGATAAAACTTCAACTTTAATTTAAAATGTAAATGACGAAATTGTAATTAATATTAAGATATTTTTTAATAAAACCAAGCGCTTTATTTTATTTATCATCTTTATTGTTATTTATTTATTTATTATTAATATTGAATATGAGTATTGCAAACAGAATCGCTCGGTATTTAAGTCTTATGTTAACTACAAAATATTTTTCATAGTTTATGTAATATCTCAAACAATAATGCAACAAAAATTTCTGAGATTCAGTATAAAATTCAGTTTTTAGTTTTGCTTTCAAATGGATTGAAATTAAATCAATGATAATATTTTGTTCCTGCTTATAAATATATTTCAAAAATTATGAAGTCTAAATTTAATGCAGTAAGGTATCATATTCTGATAAATATTCTGGACACACTAAATTTTAAATAAATGAATAAATGTTTCTATTTTCCGCGATCAACTAAGACTTATTTATGAAGATTTAAATGTTAAAAATTTAGAAAAACTCACCATTTTCATAATCTTAGGCCAATTAATCTTGAGAAACCTGCGCGCTGATTGGCGTATTTTCTTTGAAGCGATCGATGGAAAATCTAAAATTTTCCTTTTTTTATTGAATAGTGATATTCAAATCTTCATAAATCAGTCAGTTTAAGTGATTAGAAATTAACTCTTAAAAGTCAGTGATTTAGTTGATTGGAAATGAATTCTATGACCACCATAAAATCTGTTCTTTCTCTTGTGGTGTATGTATTCTCCTTAATATCCGCTCGAATAAAACATCACATACAAAAGTACTACATAGAACACACATCAAAAGTAAAAATAACATTTCAATAGTTGCCAAAAACAAAAGAGAGAAAAATGCAATTAATAAGCAGACGATATTTAGAAAAGTACAGATATTTAGACTGGAAAATGAAATTATCTGAAATTAAAAACACGCGCAGACGATATTTACAAAAGTAAAAATATTCAAACCTGAAAAGGAAAATATATGAGTTATTCCATCAATAAATGCCATAAGTTTGTTTACATCTTCATTATTTTATGAATCATTAAATATCAAAATGGATCCGGGACTGAATAAACACCCTGTATAGAGAGTGAAAAAGATCATAAAATAATTTTTCTTGAATTTATTTTTTAGAAAAAATAATATTTCATATTTGTTTCATTTCTTACAGACACTTGCTGGAAATTATAATTTTGCAGATTTCATTTCCAAAAAGATTTAATTTATTTTCAGTTAGAGCTTTAATCAATGTGATGGCAACACTTTAAAAAAAGCTATTTTTTCTCATGAATGCGAAACGTGCTTAATCCTCATTTTTATTTTTGACGAAAAAAATTATTGAAAAACATAGTTAAAATATTTATTTAAAAATTCATTAAAAATAGAAATCTAATTTTAAGATTAAAACAGTAGTATCATTTAAAAGATAAATTTTTTATCTTTAACTTCATGTAAAAATCTTTTTTGTGCGGTAATATTTTCGGCAGTTATAGCAGAAACACGTCAAAATTTCGCTTAATTTTTAAATAAATAAAATTCTAGTTAAAAATTCGAAAAAATAACCCCCAGGTGCACATTCCCGGCCTCCAAGGTATACACGTGCCAAATTTGGTAGCTGTAGGTTGAACGGTCTGGTCTGTAGAGCGCCAACACACACACACACACACACACACACATTGAGCTTTATTATAAGTATAGATTAAACATGTGGTGTTATTTTTTTTTCTTTAAAATTATCTTTTAAAAAATGAACAAAAGTTTAAGCAAAGATGCAGATTTATTACTTTTTTTTCAATCTGTTTTAATTTTCTGGAACTTTTGTTAAGATAAAAGGATACGCGTAATAATTCAGAGATGTCTCGGATTTTCCCAGAAATTATATTTAAGCAGCTCTAATTAAAAAGTGTTGATTATTTTTTAAAAGTTAGATTTATTATCGAAATTAGATAAAACAGACTGAAAATTTTATTTGAAAGCCCAAATTATGAAATTCCAATAAATTGATCAGACGTATTGACCAGGTATTATTCAAGGAAGTTCTGATGTTCTACGCAGTATCCTGGATTGAAAAAAATTCCCTGTATTGTCCCTTTTTATGTGTCAACAATAAGTTAACCCTTTGCACTCAGATGGTGCCTCTCATTCATCATTCAAGACGGTGCATCATTTTGACGTTTAATTAATTTATTTTTCAATTTTGATTCTTAAAAACTCCTATAGAATGGTAAAAAGATGTAAATTAATTTTTCAAACGATTATTTATATATTTATTTTTTAGAGCAATAAACAAATCTTTGCATTAGATGAATAATTATGCATCGAATGACTTTTCCGAGTGCAAAGGGTTAACATTAAAAAGAACCGATTAATTTCATTTACTTTTTTAAAGTTAATTTCTAAATAGTGCTTTTTCTTAACTATTACATTACATATAATAGTTACCTTAACTTTTTCAAGAATAATGGTTTATTTTCTGAACCACTTATATTAAAGTATTTAACGCATGGTGGTTAAATTTTTAAAGCACTTAAGAAAGAAAGCATATTTTTAATTTTCAAGCTAAGTACATTTGTAAACTTTAAAGATATACTTTTTTTATTAAGTGGTTTAACAATGAAAACCTTGCAATAAATACTTTGATATAGGAGTTTTAGAAATAAACTATCGTGCTTGAAAGAATTAATCTGGCATATGTGGATGAATTAGCCTGGAGATAAAAGGCTAAAATAATAATGCAGATATATTAGTGTTTAGAGTTCATTTACGTAGGAAATACAAGGTCAAATCCAACGCCATTGCGTATGTATACTATTTAGACCAGGGGAAATCAATTTATAAAGAAAAAAAGTCATTTATATTTTTACCGAAAATAACACTGCAATCTAATTTTGAGCAATAAAATAGACATAATACTAAAAAAAGACCATCTATTCAATGCTTATGTTCAGAGGACATTTTAATAGAAAAATATTTTGAACATTTACATTTGTTTTTGCTATTTAAACATTTACAATTAATCTTTTGAAACAAAAGTTGTGTGAATGTCAATTATGTCAACACTGCGAATTTTGGTTGTGGGATCGTTTAAAACCGCTTGTGTATTCGCTAAATGTTCATAATTTAGCTGAGTAAAGGAATTGTACACCAATGCACATCAGATTGAACGATAGAGACATGATGTATTCTTCAAATTAATTGTATCATTTTCAGATTACCCATGATACAAAATGTCCAAAGAAAGCTTATTGAACCTATTTTGTAAACTAAATTTTGAAAAAAAAAAGGTATAATTGTAAAAGATAAGCTCTTAACTGCAATATCAATAAGTGAATTATAAATTTGTAAACTTTCAGCTAAATGTTAAGAGCGAAAGGTCTATTCAATTTTAGTAGATGATTTAAAAAGTTTCATTACTTAGTTTTCATATACATTTTACCACCTAAATTCAGAGTGAAGCTCCAGTTTTCTCCCCGAATGAAAAAACGTGAGCCACCATGTTTATCCTCTCTGTTTAAACCAATTCCTTATGATCTAAATAGCATGTTACAAAATGACGTTGTGTTTTTTGTTTTCAATATTTTCTTTGAAATTGATCACTTTATCTCTTCGTCCTATTTCAAATGCTTGCTTATATCACTACTTCTTTTTTTGTCTTTAATATCATCATTACCTCCCACTAATTAGCGTCCTAGATTACATATCCAGTTTCCAGAACATTCCTGGTTGAATTTCACAACTTCTTCAGGTTACTTATAAAATTCTATTACTTTCCAATATTTTACTGATATTAAACTCATTGATAATTCTTTGGATTATCTCTAAAATATGATTTAACATTTTAACACAATATAAACCTAGCCTGAGAAAAGAGATTTGTCTTCTGTAAAAGTTTCACAAATTCTATCATTAAGGAACTTCATCGATTAGAGTGCATCTTAGGAGCTGTTACGTTGCTCTCGATGAAGATTTTCTTTGCGTGTCGTACAAGCATTGTCCAACTTTTCTGTTGATGACGCCCCTTACCTGGCCTAGAAAATGGTAGCCTTCTTTCTGAGAGCTTCTTCAGTGACAATACTCATTTAGCTTGTCTCCTCCTAAAAGCTGCTTTAATGGTTCCTTCAAGCGACTTCCCATTTCACTAGTCGAGAATGAAAGGAAAAGAGCAGGAAGTTAAGAGAAGAGGACAGTTTGTTCCATTTATTTGTAGGAGAATATCTACTTGCAGAATCAAAACTCAGTTTTGAAGGTATACAACAATTATTAAACAGGCAGAATTATAAATTAAGTACCGTACTATTCTGCAAAACCAAAGGAAATATACGTTACCTATTGCAATGAGAACATTTTAATTTACGTTTTTTATGAATTCCTGAAATTCCTTCTTTTTAAAAGACGAAATAAAATTAGACATGAAAAAATATGTTCTCAGCATTGCTTCATGAACGATATCGTAGCAACCCGCAGTACCCTAGTGATAAAGTCTCAGTTTTGAGATTGAAAAATAAAAATTCGAATCTCGATTCCTCTAAAGACGTGTTATTTATGTGATTCTGGTAGGCATTAATTCTGATATCAGAGTGAAATATCTTCCGGCTGGTATGGTGGGGAAATTTAATGCTGGCTCAGGTTCTGCATCTGAATATCGGCTCAAGTCATTCTTATCATTTGACTATAGCTCCGATTCATGAAGTGTTTTCTGAAATCGCTCTCGAGTAGCTTCAAAGAGGGGTATTAATAAACACAAGCACAAGCAGTTGTCCAGTAACTCTGGCCGGATTTCAGACTCTAAAATAAATAAATAACAATTTGATCGATCGCTAGGTATCATCGGATTAGCCTAGCTGTCACCCATAAAACTGGTACCATACAGAGAGCCAACTCGTCAAAAAGAATTATAATATGGCAGCGAAAACTCCGTTGATTTGTTGGGCAGGAAAGCAATCATAAAAAATTCTTATTTCCTTTACGAAAGTTGATTATCGTAGCCTTACAGTGTCACGGGAATAAGTAATTCAATGAAATTATTTTTGTTATGGGGTCTCTCTCGAAAGGCATAATATATTAGATTTCATATTTAAGAAAGGTTTGTGATCAGATTAAGTATAGGGTTAAGAAAAAATAAGTTTTCTACTTTAGAATGCATTCTGTTGGCCCATATGAGATAAAATTCGAGCTACAGATCCTTCAAATTATGTTCTCGATATTTATTAAATAAACAAATTTTAATAGCAAAATTCACTAATAGATGGCACTATTACAAATGGTATTTATTTACACGAATAAAAAATGCGAAACATCATTTGTGTTACAGAGATGCCTATTAGCTTCATTCTTTAGATTAAAAAAATGACGGACGGTACAAAAACATTAATTACTCTATACACATCTTGATTACGTTTCAAAAAAAGGCGTTACCAGAACTAGCAGAATTCCGTTACAGCTGTAAAAGAATTCCACCGTGTGAAATGGATGCGAAAAGATCCAATGTTCCATGTGTCCTACGCAAAATGACACAGAAATAAGAAATAACTGGTCAACTTGGCACTCTTCTAGGAAGAGGATAAAAGCAAGTCTCGCTCTCTAACTTGAAAACGTGGCTATCAAATCGCTGAAACCAGCAGTCCGTCGTGGCATGTTAGTGTAAGTGTGCCAGTTGTTTTTCGTGTATTGGATATGCCGTATTATACTGTACAGAAAGTCTTAAGGCAGATTTTGAATTTTTTTTATCCCTATTCTGTGCACCTACTGCCAGGCGGGGACTCAGATCGTAAAATTGTGTACTTCGTTTGTTTTCTCGAATAGTGGTTGATGTCTCTTGGCCATGAAATATTCTGTGGAATGTCAAAGTCCACTTTTGCCTCAATGGACAACATCCACAATTGTCAAATTTGAGCAGATGAAATTCCTGGCGCTATCCGAGAATAACCCTTACATAAAGAAATTGCATTGTATGGTTTCACGGCTACCTTAATCACTGGACCGTATTTTTTGAAGAGATAATTGCAAATGGAAACCAAATCAGTTCCTTCATGGGATTAAATAAATGTCAAGCACATTATTTGAATTATTCGTTGTTCAAATTATATCTCATTTGGAACAATAGAACGCATTCTAGATCCCTCTGAAGTGGGAACTTATTTCTTGTTTACCCTGTATTTCGATCTCGTGTCTTTTTATCATGTGGTCACATATTTAATTTCTAAGACAAGCGCAGATCACAAGAGATTCAACATGTATACTTCTCGATATATAAAATTTTCCTTATTAGCACTTTCCAGAAGTAAAATGAATGAATATCGTGAATTATTCGGGAATATTTGTTCTGGATCTATCTCGAATTTGAATTAAATGTCCAGGAATGTCATGGATTTTACTTATTAAAAAATACTTCATGTTCAGAAAAGAAAATTTTTAAATTAGTTAAAATAGTTATTTTTCCTTAAAAGGTAATGGAATTCTGCTTTCAACTTTTTCTATATATATTAAGTTACTAGATTTTCAAAGAAGCCTGGACCACCCAAATTTGGATAGACAAATGTCCCTTATTTGCCGTATGTTGCCTGAATTAGATTTTCTATATTATATGGTTTTGTACTTATTAGTAAAAACAGAATTAACTAAATTTTCAAAAATGAAATTCTAAAGAATTCTTTTAAACCTTATCAATGCATAGAATAAAGTCTCTTTAATATGACTAATAATCTGAATAAAAAATCGTAAGAGTATTTGCAAAATATTTTATTAATATTTCTTTTATCATTTTTAGAGAATTTTTATATTTTACAATATCGCTGTTTCTAACTTTTTTTTGTTTATTTTGTCCAAGATTCCGCTTATTTTCCATACTAACATCTCATTGTGTGCTCAGGTTCTAAACTTTCTTTTACAGAAATACCTAAATTTCGAAAAGAATTAATTTTACTAGGATAAAATATTCATTTTAGTAGAAATGGCAATCTTGCTTATTATTAAAGAAAAAAGAGGTTGAAAATCTAAATAATCATATGGAAATGGTGTAATAAAGATTCTCTACTTCAACAAAATATGACAGTTTTTTTCATTTCGTTGAAGTGTATATTTCTCAGTATCAATTTACACAAAAAATGTATTGTGCTTCGATATTTCCAGAAATGAAACATATTTGTCTTTTATTGTTGTTTACTCGAGTAGAAGCTAAGTACTTTGACCTTATCGATACACTTATTCAAAATCATATTTATTGAAAATGAGACCTGAAAGTTTTACTATCTCACAAAAACAAATCTCTTCTTCTTAAAATATACCTGTGCACTAAAATATTTTTCACATATCATTTATATATTCTGAATAATAGTACTACATCAGAAAAATTTAATAGACAGTTTCACTAAATAGCTACACGAAATCACATGTTCAAAAAACATATATATATATTTTTAAATTTTGTGTTTCCCAATATAGAAATCAGAGGATATATTGTCTGATATCTATCATACATTTTGAAATGCTTTTTACTGGGTTAATGAAATTCATGAACTTGTTTTTGCTACTGTTGTTGTTTCTCTTTGTTTGTTTTCAAATTCAAAAAGGCATGAAGGAATGAAGTGCATTGCCAAAATGTTCCACGTTGTTTAAAAAAGAATGTATGCTCTTTAAGATTATGTATTGATTTTTAATTTTGTTGATTTTTGTGTATTAAACTGAAATGCTAAGTGGACAAAAATTAATGCTTTCTACATTGTTTACCTTTTGCAGCTAATCGTGATTTAAGGCCACTGTAACAGCTCGTAAGATTTGAGTTGTTTTTAGTTTTTTCGTTTAGTTATATTAACGTCCGGTTTAAAGCAACGCTAAGGCTATTGTGGGTGGACTCCGCAACTACGGTCAAATGACAAGGACGACACCTGAGCTGGCATCCCCTTCTCCAAACTTCCATACTACACCAGCGGAAGGACTTTTGGCTCCGACTGGTTTAGTAGCGTGCAACAGACCCGCTACATGACGGTTCTTCGGTGGAATCGAGTCTCGAACCTGAATCCCTCCGCCTCCGAACCCGAAACCTTACCACCACGCCACCGCGGCTAGTTTTTAAAGTAGGAGTAATGCCTCAAAGTTCTTGTGCCTTCAAAATGAGAATTCTCACCTCAGGACGAATCGCTCTAGTCAATCAACTGAATTCAATGAAAAGCAGTGGAACCCACTTCATCATTACAATTTGCACCAACTAAATTCTAATAAATAATAATTAAAACAAATATGACAAAACTTCTAATTAATTATTGCTCAAGTCAATAGATATTATTTATATACACAAAGGTTCTTAATAAGTAAGAAGTTTTAGCTAAAATCTGAATTAATTTTTTTTCTAAAATTCTACCATCTAGAATTTTCCTGAAAAAATGGTTCTGAAGAAATGGTCAACTCAAACTTTAATAATGAATTCAATCAACTAAAATAAATTTCAGGAAAACGAAATCACATTGATTTTACTAGTTCTTAAATTGTCAGCTTTTATGTAATACAAGAACTTCCTTTCATTTATTATCTAGAAAGCTCTCGTGCAGTCTGCAGGCGACAGAAACATCATTGAAAATAGATCGAAGGCATCTATAACTTAACGTTCTTAATGTTGAATGTTTCTTTCGAACTGCTTTTTTTTTTACCAAAACACATTTCATCCTTGCTTTGACTTTTTTATATGATAACTGCAGCTTTCACTTTAAAGCTACAAAGTTTCTTTCATCGTCCTTCTGACGCGAAATGAAAACATCAATATGATTCGCTCTCCAAGATTAAATGCGGCCCAATCTATATTTTTTTGAGCTTAGAAAAGCATATTTATTTTATTACCCGAATAACATCCAAAAACTGATAAATTACAGATATAACAGTCTGCTGGTAAACTCACGGTATGTTTTTTATCATACAACATTTCAATGGCTATGTGATAATAAATATTTTCCTTACCAATATATATATATATATATATAACGTAGCTCCATTAATAATTGAATATATAAATGTGAAATCAGATTTATACATTTTTAGGATGCTTTAGTTAAATCGTAATACTTCAGCTGAAAAAAAAGACTTTAAAACCTTTATTTTTATTATAAAAAATCACTTACTGTCATGTGTTTTAAAAGTTTTTCACACATAATGAATACCTTAAATATGCGTTGCTCTGAGTGGGATCTTTGCTGAATGTCATTTGCAGCAGTAATTAGCAAAGCAGTATATACAATATACACCGTCATTATTTATTGATTTCTTTATACCATAAATAGCTACTCCCATCCTGCTTTAGCATTCAATGTAATCCAAATCCCCGAGTCTCCATGAAACGGAACTGTAATGAACGTATCATAACCCGCATTACGGAAGAGACCCATGTGTCCCGCCCTCACACAAAGACAGGATTTGTTATCAGAATAAAGGTAGCTGGAGGATTGATTTCTTTATACAGAAGGCGTCAAAATTCTTAATTTATGCACTGATGCAGTACATCTAAATAATCCCAATTCATCACAAAATCCATAACAGCAATACAAACGGCGGAACACTAGAAGGCATTTCCCTTTCAAAGTCACATCCAGAGGCCGGTATTATCTTCAATTCTCTCATAAATGGACTTTTCTCAAAATCTGATGAATAATAAATATTCTTTACAGTGACAGTCTCGTCCATTCTAATGAAGATCTCGTTGCCAAGATTACGTTAGCTGCATCTATCATACAAGAAACACTTCAAGCTTTCATCTGATGAATATTCGTATTTGAATTTTATTCACAGAGTTTCTGTGGTTGCAATTAGCATTGAAAAATGTTTGATATTTTCATCTGTTAATGCTTTTACTGAGGATTTTATTTCTATGATTTCTACAGCTACAGCAGCCTTAGAAAAAATGCTTGATGTTTTCATGAATGTGCAAGAAATGAACATTCACGAAGTGTCAATGGAATGAAATCTGTTTTAGTTTAGACAAAAATACATTTTTTTTTTTTTTTTTGTAGAGCGTATTTCCTAAATTCATAAGTTTCCTATCGTTCTTGTTTTTCGTCGTTTCAGGAAACATCAAGTGCAGTCCCCCCCCCATCTCTTTACCTTTTGAGTTACGACCATGTATCATACAGTGATTTTTAACTATTTACATACATTTTATCACAGCTTAAAGTTTAGTACCAAGAATTTTGAAACACCCTGTTGATAGATGAATTATAGCAATGCAATTTTTTAATACCATAACAAAGTCTTTACATAAATCTGTTTTTTTGTTGTTGTTTTTCAGTCCGATGGTTAACATTCAGTGACTAATATTTTCAAAATTCTTACATAGATAAATACGAAATTTCATTTAATACATTAATAAAGACTCACTTAAAAAATCTATTCACCAATATTGTGAAGTAAAGCATTTTGTTAATACTGTGCAGTGATTTGTATTTACGTCATTATCATTTTTTCTTAATTTAATTAATTTAATTCATTCGAAATAATTTAACAGTTGATTTATAAAATTCTGAACTCACTACATCTTCCGTATAGGGAAGCAAAAATAATCAGTAAATTACTTTCATGCAAAAAACTGGGTTTTAATGAATTAATTGAAATTATATTCAAATAGAATTTTTTAATTACTTTTCATTCATTCCTTACAAATATTTTTATATATTTTAAAAAAATTTGTCGAAAAATAGAAGAAAAATCAATGTAGAATTAAAACATATATTTTACATGCAAATTATGCATGATAAAGGAGGAAGGGAATATAGATGTTTAAGATGTGAAAATACCCTTAAAACAAACTCCAAAATCACCTTTAAAAAGAATATTTAGTTAAATATTGCAGAACTTTTAATAAATGGAATTCCTAATGACTTAATGGGATTAAAAATTAATTGTTATCTAATTAAACATACTTCCTAACGGAACTCATTAAATTCAAATTCGACTTCTAAATTAAAAAAGGAACAGACAGAAAGTATTTATAATTTTTAATTAATACTTTTCAGTAACATCTAAGGGAAAAAAAATTTATTTTATCGAAGAAATCTAAGTAATCTTTTAGAATACAAGAAAAACTATATCTTTGCTTCAAAGTGGAAGCGATTTTATCGAGCTTTTCTAAAAATTCGAATATTGCATTTAAAATAAGTTAAGCAACATTACTACATTTAAATATAAATGCTATATTTAAATTTTATCACAGCACTATTTTTACAATTATTATTATTTTATTATTATCTTTACAGTTATTATTATTTTACTGCCTTTTATAGTATTACTATTACCTTCATAATTATCAGTATTTATATTGTAATTATTGTATTTAAATTCAAGTTTCATGAGAAATTATAGCGAAAAAGGCATCTGTACACACAAAAAATTCTATGAAATATTTTCCTTTAAGAGAAAATATCATAAATTTGTAAAAAGATTCAAATATGTTAATGAGTCGTCTATTCTAAAGCTATAAAGGAAGACTCAAATTTTCAAAGAACAAATTGATAGGGATAATGTAGGAAGCACAAAAACAAGACAAAATCACATAGAAGATCACAAACGGAACTGCCATCCGGATAAGCTAGATGCCGCTATTCGGTTCCTCCATAATTGGATTTCAACTCTAATTCTCTCATTTTAAAGTTGCACCCGCCTATGGAGAACATACATTCGAATGTTGAAATGGTGCAGATGTTAACTTTGTAGCAAGAATCTCCGCTGCAATTGCGTTTATTTATTAAAAGGTACATTAACCCATGCTCCACCATTGTAAAACATGCATAAGTGTCAGTATAAGTAAGCATTTGGTTGCTGGACGTGTGCATATGCTGTCCAAATATAAAGTATTATCAAATAAAGAGTTTTTGCTCGTTACTGGCTCGACATTTTTGAATCTTTGTATATTCCCTAACTCATTTGGGTGACTTTTCCAGCCATACGTTCCCTTGCGATTCTTTCACTCTCTCAACAGTTTTTTGCAGAGCTTTGTATCACCTTTGTAATATATTCGTTCAGAAAATACCGCAGGTGAGGATAGTATTTTAATTAATTCCTCCGGATGGGGTCCACATGTGAAAAGATCCTCTGGTGATCAAAACACTAGATGAGGATGATGACGCACTAAGTATGTTCATCGGAATCCAAGGGCTGTTTCAATTATTCCGAGAACTTCTTGCTGAACATTGAATTCCTCATATGAATTCTTCAAACACTTTATTCAGATGTATGTCCTACGCTAGCGCGCTCAACCATGAGAGATTCTGTGCCCATTTGCTTAATATAATGAACTCATACTTGGGACATACAACTAATAATTCTATCAACAAAATATATAAATATTTCCTCTAACTACTGTAGCTAAAAGGTACTCAACAAGTACCACCTACCTTATGTACGATATATCCTGTATATTCTTAATTATTTAATTTGTATACAATTTAGTATCTTCTGTATCATATTGCTCTTTGCCTTTTAAGTGTAACAAATTATAGGTAACAAAATAGAATTAACACACTTATGAGGTATTACTCTTTAACGCTTTTCAAAATTCGCAAGATTATTTAATGCATTTATAAATCAACTTAGATTAATTAAGCGTTCCTTCTGCTACAAAGTCTATATATTTTACTTCCTCCCTTTCTGTAAACAGCGCTGTTCGTTATATCTGATTTTATCTCTTTACAGCTATTTTATATCAATTCTAATAAAATCAGTGAATATAACTTTTATCTAGAGGATTAACGGTTGGATTGTTTAGTTTATAGCCATTCTCGTCTAAAACACAATGCCTGTAGATGCTACATAAGTAGAATGTGTTTTAACGTAATAAAAGTTAATAACATCACCTTTTGTAATTTAAGGTAGTTAACTAAGTTGAACGCCTATTTTAGGCGAAGATATCGAATATTTATTTATTCAGTGCTCATAATTTTTAAACATTCTTTATAAAACAGTTCAGATTTTGTTTTTAAGTTGATTACTTTACGAAGACACATTAATTTTCAGATTTGGACTATTTACGTTTTAATACTGTTTTTCATCATTAAATGTGCCGGCGTCCTGGCATAGGGGTAGCGCGTCCTTTCCCGTGATCTGAGCGTCCTGAGTTCGAGTCTCGATTCGGGCATGGTTGTTCTCCATCTGTTCTAGCTGTGTGAATGTGCCCCCCTGTAAAAAGGGGTTGTGCAAGCGAATGTGATGCATGAGTAGTTAAGACGTACTCTTGGCCCTAATTGGCACTACTAAAACAAGAGACGCTCCCTTGGCTTAAAATCATTGACTTCGGCAGCGATCTTGTCCATGGCAAGTGTCATTATAAACTACATCATTAAATGTTGTTTTCTCAAATTTAAAATTTTGTTAAAACATTCTTACGAAGAGCGTTATAAATTAAAATCTAATGCAAATTTTTTGTTCAAATTCGATATATTACCTTATATTTTATGAAGTTCTTGGTCAGCATATTAAGTGATATGCTCATTTTAAAAAATTGTACAATATTTGATATTTTCTGAATAGAAAAAAATGAAAATTTTATGCTATTTAGCACTCTAACGCCAATATTAAAAGATTTTATAGAAATACAGCTTATTTCTTAGTTCAGTAACTAGGTAAGAAATTTGAAAATAAAAAATTTCTACTTGATACCAATTTTTAAAAAATCATAAAAATAAAAAATAAATTCACAAAAACAAAATAAAAATAAAAAAATAAAAAAATATTTTATAGCCTCTTTCAAAACACTTATTCCGAACATTGTACCTTAAAGAAAATGAGACCTTTTATACTTTTTATCAATTTATTCAATGATTTTTTATTTATCTGTGGTTCCTAATACTGTTACAAAAAATTGCATTCTTTTAAGAAATATTGCATTTTATAATCCAATTTCTTGGGATTAGTAGAACTCAAGTTATCCAAACGTCAATTATCCTAATAACTTTGAGATTTAAAAAAAAATATTTCATCTAAAAACGTGTTAAGTCAACAAAACAATTGACTTTCGTTGATATGTTCTAGCAAAGATATTTCTGTACCGCTTGAAAGTATCAAAAATGTAAGCAACTTTGCTTCTGTAATTTTTAAATTAATGCGTTAAAAGTAAATTTCGTTTTAGCCTAAAAAATAATCTCTTTTTCTCAATTATCCAATAATCCATATCAGGCCTGGTTCCGATCAATCAAAAAATAAGAATTCTATATTCGAAATTCATTGCGATTTAAAATATCATTACAATTATGGTAAATTAATTATATTTTAATAGACACATTCAGTTGTGTAGTCACAGTCATTTAAAAAAATTTCAGTAATTTGGAATGTGAAAGAAAGTTCCTTTTGTTCTTAAATTGTACTCCATCATTTGCCCTTTTAATTTCGTAGGGGGTTTTGCAATAAAGAGAGTGAAAGATAATGCAAATGATGAGAGCCGTTTCATCCATTATCCAATAATCCTTATCAAATCTGGTACTGATTAATTCGGATAATGAGCGTCTGACGTTCATTGAGTATTGCTTGACTAAGAAAAAAAAAGTAGTTTAAAGGAAACAATTATTTGAGCCATTGTAGTAAGAAAAAGAATTCCTGTTGGTAGTCTGGAAAGGGAATGTAGATTCCTTTTGCTCGTAGATGATCCAAAACCATTTGCACCGCTAATTTCATAAGAGTTGATGCTATGAGGATGATAGCAGATGAAAAAGCATGTACGTAGATTAAAATGCAGTCGAAATTAGGGATTGAAACCGATCTTTTCATATGCACACAAAACCATACATCGAGTTTCATCGACTTTCCTATTGCGTTTTTACGTTATCAGGTTCACATGAATAGGAATGAAGAGAAATATATTCTTCCCGTAGATAGATTTTATATAAAATTTGGCATAAATATATAATTGTGCAAACACCTCTTATAATTACATTAACCACTTCGCTCTCATGTTCATATGAACACAAACGGACATAAACATTGATTTCCCGTAGATGGAGTCCTTCAGGGGAGCACCTCAGATATGGGTATAAGAAGCTACCAGTATAATGAATAATTTTTCACCATCCTGGTGAATATAGTAACGGGTGAAGTTATTTCATGACGATGGTAGGGCATGCTTCTAATGCGAACGGTTGTGCTGAGGCCGGTGATAGTCCATGGGATTTAAGTATATTCCGGACCAATGTTGTTGCAGTGTCCGGATCTAACAATAACAAGGAGGTGCGGGATGGCTCAAATATGCTTCTCGTAAACAGATTTCCTTGAAAATTTGATAGAAATATGTAATTATGCAAACATAATTTAACTAAACAAAATTAAATCATTAATGAATGTTATATTTCGTTATAAAAATAAAGCGTAAATGGTACAATCATATGCACACAAAAATCAATTGGATTATATTATTACTAGGGCATGCTCTCTATATGACAACGCATTTTCAAAATGGAAGAAGTCAGTTAATTAGATATTAGAAAAAACAGCGCAGTTAAGATGTTAATAACATGTTTTACTTAATATTTTAACATTAAACCAAAACAAGTAAGAGTTTAAGAGAATCATTCTTATATAAATATAAGATGGGCTTCATGCTGTCAATTAGATATCAAAATTACATTTATTCAGCATTAATAAAATTAATTTTTAAATTATTCCTTTACACATTTGTCATCTAATTAGTTAAAACCTCCAAAACAAATGGATGAGACACACTTTTTGCATACATCTCATGGATTTGTTTTGCATTTTTAACCTTTCTATTCCATGCAATAACGACAATAAACACAACTATGAAGCATTACGTCAAATTATTCCGCCCATATTTGTGAGCCTGCTTTTAGGTTTCTCCTCTTGAGACATAAATTTAATCTTTTATTGTAGTGATTATTCTAATGCGTTTGCGCTCCATTAATTTAAACAGAATACATCTGCATGTTTTGACAATATTATGCACTCACAAAAATGAAGGCAGAATTTCCTGTTTACTTAAACCCTCGGAACCTCACATTATTTAGCCTTTTTAACATTTCGGTCGCTCAGTTTTATTAAATGGTCTATTGTTGTTTCGCATATGATTGTTCACATTATGATTACTATTTTAGTTAGTGACTATATGTTTAAAAACGGCTCTGAAAGAAAGAAGATGAAATTCCATCTATGACTATTTATTCTGTTGCTTTTATTCATGTGAAAGCAACAAGATATTCATTTTCCTTCATTATTGACTGCAATGTTTATTTTGTACTTTAAAATGTGTTTCTCAATATTTGTAATATTTAAATGTATAAAACAAGTGCTTCCATTTTAGAGGGTAATAGTAATTTAAGATGATTATTATCAAAGATATATCGAGGTGGCGTTTACATATATTTTCATACCACCCGTTTTATTTGTATTTGGCCAAATATTAATTTTTTTTCAATCGACATGGAAGTATCGTGATTTTTATGTGTTAAATTCTTATGTAAATATCTCAATCATAGACTGAAACGGCATGATTTAAGTATTTTAATAGCTTAGAAATAAATATTTCCGCATGAAGGAATAATTTCTTCACGAAATTTAATCTGAAATAAATTAATATAATTAAGTAACTTTCTTCTGAGAGTTTATAGAGGGTGTCTCTAAGGTCCATGAACAGTTTATAATAATTGTAGCTTAGTAAATGTATGTCATTGAAAGAATGAAAAACCGGGATTAGAAAAGTCGATGCATATACTTATTTTCTACATGGTTAAAAAAATTGAGATGTATATTGTAAAATAACTTTTTCTATTTCGAGGCACTTGAAGCTAAAGCTAATCAACGAAATGAAACCAAATTCCATGTATAAGTATAGAAGAGCAGGATTGATAAATTCTGAAAAAAAAAATACATAAGTCGTAGATAGGAGGTATTTCGTGTTCCTACTCGTAAATTTCTACAATGAAGATAGTAAATTTCCTCTGCATATGTGGCAGCAGAGCCACTCATTCCTTTTAAAAATGGGGAAAGGCCGGGATAGCGTGGTTGGTAGCGTGTCGGATTCGCGTCCCTTAGGTTGTGAGTTCGAATCCCGCCGGCCGAAGATTCCCCGCGTGCTTGGTGGCTGACGCGCGTTAAATCTGTCGTGATCACAAAGTCCTCCATGTCGACAGTAATACCACTGGGGGTACTGGATCAGGGGTGATCGTTCTCTGATTCAGGTCTAAATTACGATCTGTGGTTGAGTGAATAAAGTCCGCCCCGTAAAAAGGGTTGTGACGTGTGTGTAGTTAAGTCGTTGTCTTGGCCCTAGATGGCGCTGCTAAAGAAACAAGAGGCGCTCCCCCTCAAGCTTAAATCGGCTGTCTTCGAACAGCGGGCTTGTCCATGGCAAGTGCCATAAGAAACAACAAAAATGGGGGAAGTTTTTGAGGAGAGCTAACATTCAGTCAACAGTTCTTCGAATGACATCTGATTTGTGCTTAATATGAGTTCTACCTTATCATTTGAGTGCGCCTTACTCGTAAATCCGTTTTAAAATAGAAGACTTTTATGGAATTTAGAAGGCTTTAAAATTTGGATAAAGATCTGATATCTAATATTTCATTATAAACCATAATTTAAAAAATCGAAAAAAGTGGACTGCTAAGAATGAATTAAAAGCAGTATCAGATGATATGATAATAAAAATTGTTACAAACACCTCAAGTTAAATATTATGAGCAGCAACAGCGAACGTTATACACTAGAAGTAACATCTTGTACACAGGGAAAGTCACCATCTTGAAAATTTTGATATGACCCAGAGGAATTTAATGTCGGTTAATAAAAGTTATTTATAATTTCATAATATATGTCTTTCATTTCTGTATTGGATTTTTTGTTACTTGAGCAACAATAATATTTTTCATAACCCATTTTCTGTGCGTTCATTGTAATTTTTTTCAATTTCTCTTTAAAAGAGATGTCTTCCCATGCCTTTCACAACCAGTAGATGAAATTTAGCTTCTTTTTATGAATTAGTGTATTAATAGATGTCTTAAAATAGGCCTAACTTCATTTCATGGCCATACTGTACTTAAAAATTGCTTCTGTTAATGGGCATTGACTCGTGACTTCAATAGCAGAGAATTTTCAAGCCTTCTTTCTTTCTCTCCTTTCTTTAATTTCTTTCCCCACGACATATTATACCAAGGAAGGAATCTTAACCCTTGGTGGATTTAAAAAGAACCGTACTCATATGAAAGGTGGATTCTCCTTGGAACCACCAATCTTTTGAACCTTCAACCTTTATGGCAGATATTTATGCGAGATTAACGCAGCTTAAGAAGCGTCGCTGATGTGCGTCCTTCTTACAATCTTTCCTAATGCTTCTTTGGACCACAGTGGCGAATTTTAGATCACTCAACCATCTAGAATTTTGAAATCAATTTTTCACTCACTCATTGGTGTTTTATAATTTTGAAATTTTGTATAATTGTGTACTCTCAATGACAACACACTCCTTTAATATTTTAAGAGCTAACAATTTTTGAAAAAACTGAATTCAAAATTCTGTAATATTTATAATGATGAATAATAATAAAGATAAAAATATAAAACAATTGAAATAAGGAATGTATTTTTTGGATACTAATAAAAAAAGTGCTTTGAACACTTTTCTTTTTAAACTTTAATACTTGAATATTAAATTTTTAGTGGTGGGTAGGAATTAATTTTTTAGGATTTAATTTTGCTTCTTAAACAGCTCATAACATCTGTAGCATAAATTCTTTACTATAGAGTATTTTATACCACAGCTGAAATTACATAAATCAATACAGATGAATATAAATATTAAAAGACACTTTTAGCTGTATATTTTAATTAAAAGAACTATAATTGGTAAATTAAAATTTCTTTAATCAAAATCTACCTATTTCGAGTAAAAAATCGTAAACAAATTATTTTATCAACTGAACGTTAAATTATTCAAAATAGATTTAAATTTTCTAAAACATAAATACTGCAAACAATAATTAATGCATGATTTCTGTTTTATGCATATTCCTTTTTGTACAAATTAAATGTCCACCTTAAAAATATGACTTTTTTTGAAAATTCGACTTTTGAAAGAATAGGTTAATAATTAGTACATCCCAAGAAAACACTTCTAAGCTGATAATGGATTAAAGATTTATTTTTAATGTTTATCTTTTAATAATTAATGTATAATAAACAGATAAAGGGAGAGTAAATTTATCAAACAAATTGACAATAATAATAATAATTGGAAAACTAATGGTTTTATCGATAATAATTTCAATAAATAAATAAGTGATTTTATTAGATAAATAATATATAATACTCTGAACATATCAATTGTACAATACATTTCTAACCACTTCAAGGGTTGTTTTTTTTTTAATTTTATTGAATACATTTTATAGTTGTAAAGATCTAGAGAAAATTAAGGGACATAAAAATAAATCCCTGCCAAGAACTAACAATACAGCGTATTTTCATTAATGAAAACGATTCAAACAACGTTTTTTTTATAATTTTGCTTTAACTTAGGATTTACAAAATTAATTTGAATTGCGAACAATATTTTAAAATTAATTTAATAAGAAATTTAAGAGGCTAGAGAAATATTCAAAATTCGCAAGTAATTTGAGTTAAAAATTTTCGAATCAACTAAGTTCCGCTGTAGTAAAATACGAGTTTTAGATAATCGTTTACTTACTTTCCAACAAACAGTGTTTAATGGCGCCTAACATCATTTTATACATTTTCTGGAGAATACAAAATTGCATAGCCTATGTTCGAAGCAAAATACCCCATTTAGGGAGAAAAAGGATTGTAAACAATGCCACGTGCCTTCCTTATTCATTCACCATCCAAGCGAAACCAAATAAAACGAAACCTCAACTGAAATAAGCTCAGTAAATCACCTAAAGCATTATGAAAACGAGTGGTCCGCTTCAATTCCGCGTTCATTTGGAAGAATGCCGCCTCTTCCTGAAGGGTATTATTTTCACCCGCAGATTTCCCAAGCGAAGTGAAGGAGTCACTTCCTTCCCTGGAGGCGTAGAGTTTGCCTAAAATGGCCTTCTCTAGCATTTGACCTGGTCGACCCAGCAACATGATGTTGGCCTTTCGCACTAAAAACGAGCATCTACCCAAAGGACGGGATCTTAACAATGTTTCGAAAGGTCGACTGAACTCACTCATCTCACCTGCAGATGATCTAATCCACTGGAATATCAGGTTGATGGTAGGATTTATTTTCTCAAATCAAGATATTTCGATCATTCGAGCTGTTGAAAAGATAACCGGATTAATTCTTCAAATTCTGAATTTTCTAATCACTGCTTTAGTGCATCGTTTACCAAAAAAATTGGAATATTTTTTAAAAGAAGTGAATTGTTATTTATACGCAACGTAGTAGCAGTGTACTATAGTTCAGTGCTATAACACAAAGACTCTATGCATATATTTTAGATCAATTTTGACATAATATAAAGGATTTCTGCATAAAATTCTTGCTCTTCAAATGTTCACTTTGATTTTTTTTCTTCTTAACCATCATTCTACCTCTTAATTTATACTATAATAATGATATATGTAAAAGGGAGTTACTGTAATTGGACTACCTAAATATTATTTTAATTGTACAGAGATAATGAAGTAGTTTTAATAGACTAAAAGTGTTTCTTATTTTTCTTCAAAATAATGCGATTATCTATTTAAAATATACACTTCATTATTGTAAATAATAGCATATTAAAATTGTTCTATAAGTCCAATCAAGGAAAATGGCTTCCCAAATTTGATCACTAATTTCTTTAAGCATAATTAAAGCAAAAGCATTGATAAACTGTAGCAAAAACCAAGTTTCCTCCATGAAAATATAGCATAAGGATTATGGTCTTTTCTTAAATCATATGATTAATGATATCTAAATGAAAACGCTTGTTCACTAACTGTAGCAAAATATATATTTCTATAAAAACATATCACACAATTGCATTAGCATTTTTGTAAAGTAAGCAGTGTATACAAGGTAATTATAATTAAAGGACCCTATTAAGACTTATTTTGAAATCTTTCTAGTTGACGCAATTTGCTGAAACTTGATATATACATTATCTGCACCATGGAAACAATATATTATTGTACCAATGGTACAAACAATATATTATTTGCACTATGTTTCTTGGGCAATTGCACCAGCATGGAGTATTATTCTTGGTTTAAATTCTGACAAAGTCCATAGTCTTTCTCCGTAGAGCGATTTTTCAGAGAATCCTTACAACTAGAAATCACAGGGATTAAAGTCGGAAAAAAAGAGGCTAAGCAATCAGAAAATATCTCGAAATTACCCTATCTTCTTCAAAGAGGCAAGAAGCAGTTTCTTTGCTTAGCGGAATTTATATCTTTATTTTATAACAGAACTTATAAATAATATTCACTCATTTTGAGTTTATAATTATTTAAGGGCATAATTTTGCCTTAATTAGTTTTCAATGTTTTAATTTATTAATTCTACCTATTATTCCTTTTTTAAAAGCCATTTCCTATATTTACTAGAATTAAATGTTTTAATATAAATGAAATGTGATAAATAAATTTCTAGGCTTAATTCATTTTAATATAAGATGAAATATTTTTCGATCGTCACTGGATGGTTTAGAATGTAAATTTATCCTAAACTATTTATAATTATTTTATAAGTTTTAATTCATTCCTCTTAAGCTTAATTTCTAGAAAATATTTAAATAATATTGCTATGGGACGTTTTAGCCATTTATAGTATATTTCATTTTATGTTGCTCAGTTTTCGTCGGTCAAGTACTCTGAATTTTCAGGCATTTTGGTAAAACTCTCTTATGTGTTCTACAATATTTTTGTCGTACTTGGAATTCATATGAGTGGGAATAGACATAAATGAAATTTGGTGTTATTTGTTATATATCGTTACATGTATGTCTTAATATTTACAGGAATATTCTTGTATCATTTGCCATTGGCACAACAGTGGAACATATTTCATGCCCTTTAGAATGTTTGTAATTAATTCAAGAAACTTTTAACTCATTTGCTCTGATTTCAAGAATATATTCAAAATAGGATAAAGGCCTTCTTATAACTTAACAACATAGTTAAATTCTATTAGAATGGCCCATAAGTTACTCTCCTTTTTTGTTAAGAAATGAATACATGATGTTTGTTATTTAGGGTTGATTTATTGACTTATTTTTGAACTATTCTGCTCTACCACCTTTTTTCCATCTCTCAGAAAGCTTCGCTATTCCTTTATTCAAAATTGTGGTTAAAATATTCCTTGTGTGGCTTTTTAATTTTTCTTTGGGATTAAAAACTTTTTATCAAGTAGAGAATATTTTAATGACAGGAGCAAGTAATAGTCAGGTGGAGTAAGATCTGGGGAGTATGATGAATGAAGTAAAATGCTCCAATCAAACTTAACGGTTTTTATCTTACAGTCAATGCAACGTACAGTTTTGATTGTCGAATAAAAAATGACTCTTCGTCTGTTTGCCGATTCCGGCCGTTTTTCTGCTAAGGCAGCTTTTAATTTATCAATATGTTTATAATAATTGGTAGAATTGATGATTTCACCTTGCGAAAGCAACACATAAAAGACTACAACTTTTAGTCCCACAAAACGAATCAAAGAAATTTCTTCAAATGAAGTCCAGGTTTCGCAACAGTTGAAGGTTTATTGTCCTTACACTAAGTTCGATTTCCTTGCCCATTTTAATGCAAAATCCAAGTCTCGTTTCCAGTGACAAGCTTTTTTAAAAAAGGATCTCTTAGGTTCACACAAGGTTTCACTTAGATAGACACAAGGTTCATAAGGCAGATCTCCGTCAATAGATATAGAACCCAAACTTTGCACTCATATAACTCATCCTCGTAAGGTTATTATGTGACATTATATGACCGTATGCATTATATATATATATATATAATATAATATCCCTCATACAATATTGCAGTTTTTCAATTAACGCGATCTTGATACGGTCCACATTTGTTATTGCTTCTCAGCCCCTGCATTCTTCATCGTTTACGTCAATACTGTCAGTTCCACGTCTCTTAGACTGTCAATACTGTCAGTTCCACATCTCTTATTGCTTTTAAAGCAATGAAACATAACATGTCGCACATGCTTCCTTTGGTTATACATTTTAAACAAATGTAATGAGAAGTTTTAAAGAACAGTATGTCATCAAAACGAACTTTAAAAGAGCTTTGAGACGACTAAATCCGATGCTAAAGATGGCTAATAGATAAGCCTGTAATTTTATAAGGACAACCTAATACACTGTTTCATCAAACACTTTGATTTAGCTTCACTTGTTTCATGATTGCCAAGATTGAATTTTATAATAGTTCTCACTCACTTCCTGTGCCCTGGAATTTTGAAATTTTGTGTTCTTGAAGAAATTATACTATTTTAATATTTTTCAGAATTTAAATGTCCGTTAATTGACTAATTTTGCATAAATTTTAATTCTTTACTGGTGGCGCCACCAGGTAAAGAATCTGAGAAGAAATAGCATTCCTTATACTGATAAAGTATAAATTATAGACTAAACTGCAGAAAATGTCTAAAATAAAAATCTACCTTTTTAGCACATTAGTAAAACTGTTTTTAAATAATTGTTTCTATTATATTTATTTAACTTGACGCGTTTCATGTCTTTAAAAATTGGAATTTCGTAATCAATCTTTCTCATTATTTATATATTAGAGCTCGTTAGAAATTTCGTACAGATGCTCGTTAGATGCGCGTACAGATGTTCGCATTTAACATATTTATAACCTAGTTATCAGTTAATTTATAAATTTTGATTAACTTTCTATTCCATTAGAGTGGGGTTATCTCAAAGTAAAAAAAATGATTTTAAGTTTTTTTTTAAATATATGGAATAATGAGTTACGAAGTATAATAAAGACCGAAATGTAAAAAATAATAAGAATAAAAATGCTTCAAGAAACACGTTTTTATAGTGAAACAGAAATAGATTTGTTATCTTTAAAAAAATTGGAGATCAAAATAAAATCTCAAAAACATAAGACGTTTGTAACAATAAGAAGGAAAATTAATCTACGACGAGCACCAAAAAGAAAAAATATATATTGAACATTCTTTAAAAATTAAAAATATATTATGAATATGATAAAATTTCAATTATCTATAACGTTTCATGCTTTTATGGTTTCGTTTTGACCAACCTATTTTCTATAACAAATTATTTTCTGCTCTTCAATATATAAATAAAAACTTTTTTTTTTGCGAAACTAATGCATCATTTCCTGTAATGTGGCAATTGATTCTCAGTTTCATTTCTGTTTTCGCCATTTTTCTGCAATTCTGGACACATAAAATCGATGGAGTTTTCTAATTCCTTTTAGTTTTATTCTAATATCAACCCAAAAGCTTTTAGTGGCTTATCAGATAAATTCCATTGCTTCAAAATTTAAATAAACTAAAATTCCTTTTCTGCGTGTTTCTAAAATGATTATCTTAGATAGAAAATCCAGCACCATGACAACCAGACAAAGATTCACAAATGGTATCTTCAGAGAAATACTGAAAAGTACAGTGATAAAATAAACAGAATAAAAAGAGTTAGACGTTATGTATGAAGTAGTCGAAAATAGTTTACTCCAAAGCAACCAAATCCTTCAATAAAAAAGAAATCTGAATAACCAACGTGAAATTCAACAAAAGAATGTGGTGACAGTGACGAATACACAAAATGCGAGAAAAGTGCGGCAAATCGTTCTTTCGAATTTTTTCTTTCTCTTTCAAAATTGCTTCTATTTCAAAAGTGTTCTGTATTTGAGTTTCTTAGTGAAATCTCTAGACAGGAGAAGAATTTTAAGAAAAGAGTAACAAGTATATGAATTAATAATAAAGACGTTGATTAAAGTAACATTCATCAGCGCGAAATAACATTACTTAAGGTTTCTGCAGTGTCTATATACATCAGTAAAATGAAGAGTTTATTTTTTTAAATGAATATTAAATTTCTCTAGAAATTAATTACTTCATAAAATCAACAGGATTATGTGAAAAGTAATTCTAAGATTGAAAAATGGTGCATTAAAGTTTTAGATTCGGATAAAGCTTAGTAATAAGAATAAAGGTTAAAAATTAATAAGATTGTTATCTCCTTGATTTTCTGTATACTTCTATAAAATATAAAGTACATTAACTTTAGTTCCGTCATTTAGTAAAGAAAATGAAATATACATTATAGAACTATACATATTACCGATATGACCCGAAATTAAATACATAACTTTTGTGTAAAAATGTCAGTTAGTTGTTAAACTGTCAGTTGTCAACAGTCGAATGTCAGTTGTCCATTGGGCTCTCATACGTATTGTTAAACATGCTTATAGTCAAGCATATTTATATACCCTTGATGCATTGAAATTAAAAACTGATTCGGATCTACGACGATTTTCCAGTAAATACTACGTTCTGCTATCGATAGATTTAGCTAAAAATTTGATACAAATTTAAAATTTGGAGCAGAAACTAAATTCCGCATTCCATCATTCCAGCTCTTTAATCTTTTGCATAATCACTTTCGTATGAACACAGACGAACAGACATTGTACCAGAAATACGGATGTGTTTTTCTGTGCAATAATAATGATAATGAACTGGAATAACAATTTTTTAATATAATCCATTACTGGATTTTTTTAACGTGGTGAACTCCACAAGTTTCAAAGTTTTGTGTTTATATAAATATCGACTGACATGCAAACCCATAGATACAATTTCTAAAATAACTTATTTTTAAATAGTAATAATAATGGATTTGAATAATATTTTTTTTGGAAAAGGATCTAAATATGAATGTTTCGAACTCGATGAAATCTAAAAAGTAAAGATCATTAAAATCTATAGGTCCAATTTTTGGACCTTTACAATACTTTTTCACTGTTCACTTTGTAAACGAAAAGTAACTTTTTTTCTAATAATCTACCATACATTCTTCACTAAAACAATTAGTTGGCGTCAGAAATGTTATTCCTCAAATGTAAATTTAATAATTGCATAATTAATTAATTGTAAGTGGTGAATATCCGTATTAAGTATGCAAAATTTCATAGCTAATAAAGAATTACAAACGACTACAATAAGATTTTTTTTTAATTTGGCAAAAGAGACTGATACAACGCTGTATTAGATAACCCCCAAAGTCCCCAAAAGCCAAAATTAAAAAAAAAGAAAAAATCCAAATGTTATACCATTTGTTGCACTTGAGTGGATAATGCTAATTATCCAGAAGTTATAAATTTTGCTTAAAAAATACAAAACAAATGAAAATTAAGCGAGTTCAGATTATCATCATGTGATTCTCTAAGGCCTGAAATCTCCCAAAGTTACAATTTTATTGAAAAATCTTAAAGTGATTAATAACTTATTGCTCGTTTAAAAGCAGAACGGACGCATTTTTTTTATTCCCTGAAATTAAACGCTTACTTTAAATATCTACTCAAAAAAAAATCTGACTAAAAAAAAAAGTATCACACGAACTGAATATCATATACTTTAGAAATTCAAACAGTGTTCTTCAATTTCAAATCAAAAGTTTGCAGATTAAGCTTTTTTCCTTAGAAAAATCTCCCTTAAACTCTGCAAAAAAAAGGCACTTATCATTTAACAAATAAAACCTCAAGTATTTTCAGAAAATCAAATTCGGCTCTTTAAGACCACTTAACTAACAAAAAAAAATGTGTAACGTTCTCAAGAAATTTTAAACAGTAGAATAAGCATGCTCGGATTATAAAAATCTTTTTTGAGTTTAATTGAGTTTTATCTTTTTCACGCTTTTAGAGGATCCCAAAATGAAGGCTTAGTAGTATGTTTTTACACAGATGTGACTGCTTTATTATCTTCTATGATCAACATTAAAAGATGAAGTTTTTATAAATGTGCTCTTTTCTATTCTCTTCGTTCATTTTTATTTTTTATGTTCATTCATTCAAGAAGCAATAAACTTAATGAAAATTGAAAAATTGCATTTTGGTTCTAGTTCCAGATTTTTCCCACCTTTTATTGGATCACATAATCGAAACTGACTGATATGCCTTTACGAAGGTGCAACAGTTTAATTATCGATTAACATTAGCAAAACATTAGTAGTAAATCATTAGTAATATTTAAAATATATAATTTTTATAGCTGAGTACCATTTCAGTTGTTTGTATATTTCTTATCCAAGCAATAATACACAGGGTGTCCATGATTAAACAACTTTATTTTAAAATTCTCTACAATTAAAATTACTGTTGAGAAATTTATGAAATTTTGTTTAATAATGAAGGGATGGGAATTTGTTTGAGAAAATAAAAATGTTCAAAATTACATCCCCGAAGAGTTTTCTTAATAAATTACACATTACTTAATCCCTCGTAAAAATGCGGGTCGAAGATAAATGATGTAGTGGACCCACACCTCACGTTACTTTTGGTAACTGCAATAGAACCTGTACGATTGAACGCTTATTTTCTAGCTCCCAAATTCGACAGTTGTCAGTATTCACCAAATCGCCAAATGAAAGTGTGCTTCGTCTGTCCAGAAGATATTCCAAGGCCACGCTGAATCAACCTCAAAACCAGGAAGAAACTAAAGTAAAAACTGCTATCGAGCTTTGAAATCATGTGCAAGCAACTTCTATGCAAGTTGACGCTTGTACTGATAATATTGGAGGATTTTGTTTCACCTTCTTTGTTCTTTTAAATATTTTGTTCAAAAAATACTTATCGAAGAGGTTTTCGATCGAGTGCAACTGTCGAGCGATATTTCGTTAAGAAAACTTGTTCTTCACAATTGCTCGTGTATTCGAGGTTTAGTTATATTAATGTCCCGTTTTAAAGCAACACTAGAGCTATTTCGGAACGGACCTCGTAATTTTGAACAGTGAGCAGATGGCAAGGACGAGACCTGAGCTAGCACTCCCTCTCCAGACTTCCACACCAGACCCGCGGGCGTAAATTCGAGGATAAATTTCATACGGGAACACGAGTACATGCATCGAAAAGCATTTCAACGCTTGAATGTTTCATTTTTCTCGTGTTAACTATCAAAGTGACTGTTTGTTTCGTAAGTTTTTGTTGACCTCCAATGTGTTCGATGACAACTGCTTTCGAAAGTGCAACAAAGAGGGCTTTTAAGGGATTTAGTTTACAGAGTGTCAAAGACTTAATTGACTCTTGTGAAAAGGTTGTGATTAAACTTTGTGTAAAGATTATGTAATTTAAGGGGAATAAGTTAATTTAGTACAATGAACTATAGATAATAAGGAGTGAAATTTAAATAAAAACACCAACTGCAAATGTGCATATCATTAAAAACGCCTTCTGTCGACGAAATTTTGAACTTTTTTTATTCACTCAAAACAAATTCCCATCCCTTCAGTGTGTCCTCACAAAATTTCATACTTTCTGAACAATAGTCTCGTCGTAGACAACTTTAAAATGGAATCGCTTAATTAAGAATACTCGCCATAAAGAGCGCATTTAAACAACAAGTTTACCCATATTTATCCGAACAAGATTGTATAAAAAGGTCATATAAACATTAAGTTTGCAAATATTTATCCCAAGAAGAATATACATAGTGAGAACATATCTGCACAGTTTTGAGTGCAGACTTTTATTAGGGGCAAGAATATAAATTGATAAACAGAATTCTATTTCACGCTGATTAAAATAAAATGTAGCTGCTTAATTTCTAAGTATTAACGATGCAGGTTTTAATTAAATGGATTTTCAATTTAATTTATTCTTATTCCTTTCTTTCCGTATATTACGAAAATAAAGTTTAATAATAGACTTTAACATTAATGTGATTGCTTTAGTTGTAAGATTTAACATTGTATTAATTATTTCAAAAACAGAAATTTATGTGGTTTATTTCATTATAATAATCTATTTTCACATAGTTATTCGAGCAATATATATATACAGACCGATGATGAGAAAGCTATTAAATAAACAATATAACAATAAGTTCATCCGGGAAACAATAAATGCGCATTTTAAATGGAACGCATTTTGAATTTAATTGAGATTTTTCCGTCTATTTAGTGCAGAATCAAAGTTTAATAATTCATTTTCACATGAACGCAACTGCCTTATTATGTCACATAATGGCTCGCATTACACGAAAATGATATCAAAAGTACACTTTTTGTAGCTGTTTTTAATTTATTTAAACTCCGAATGTTTCTCCTTGAAGAAACTATACATAAAAAGTCTATAGACATAACTGAATGTGCAGATGTTTCATTCGCATAAGAATGAATATGTAAAGCGATTATTACAAGAGTGTATTTCCCTCATTAAAAACATGTCGCGATATTGTCATACTTAATAAAAAATAAAAGTGCAAAAAAATGTATGTAGATAATTCATAAAATTGCGAATAATTGCAAAAATTATGAATATATATTTCGAATTTATGTATTACATTTAAATTATCATAGCTACTTTAACTGAAATAAAAATTAAATATGGAATAAATATGGTTAAATAATGAAATAATGAATAAATAATAAATAGAAAATTAGAATAATGAATAGAAAATTAATATAGTTAAAGAATAAAGTAATAAAAATAGCAGCAAGACCATTTTTAATGGGAACAAAAGGAAATTAGTTTGCACATGAGAAGAATTTTTCTTTTCTGTACTTATTTACGTCGAGCTAAAAATGCCAAATTAAGTGAAAACCGAGACTGGAAAAACAAAGCAGAAGTGAGGTCATTTTTATAATAAAATAATAGTTTCGGTAACCACAAAAAATATACACCACAAATTCTTTTTATCTATTTCAAAAATTAATTTCGCAGATGAATTATAAGAAAATGTGGAATTAAAATCAACAAGACAGTCGAGAAACTGGCAAGTTTAAACTGAAAATATAAATATATCATTCTCTATAAGTTTTAGGGTTGTCATTTTTAGAATCTTCCAAGATCTAGGATTAAAAAATTGCATTTTTTGTTTCTTCGGAAATCGTTTTCAGAGGAATGAAATTTATTATCTTTATTAATATATATTCATGGAAATTTTCGCATTTCTTTTTGCTTGTTTAGATAAGGTATTGAATCTTCTTGACGGTTCATTCTTAAATCCGACGAAAGAATAAAAAAAATTTCTTAAAAACACATCTTTATTTTTATACTAAAATAAATAGAATTCTTTTCTTTTTATTATTTTCTTTTTAATTTTTGATTCATTACTCCTTATTAAAAATACAATGGAGCAATTTTTTTCAAATCCACTATGAAATGGCTTAAATTAAAATTTGATTACATTTCTCTGAATAGAATCAAAATAAAATTAAATTAATCGATCACTAATAATTCAGTTTCCAAAATAATGAAACAGGTAATGATATTAAAATCTTATAAATGCACAAAATTAAAAAGAATGTCGAAAAATGAATGAGAAGGTGAGTAAAAAATTCCATCTTTATAAAGATGAAGCAAATTAAATGAAATAAAACAGTTAAAAATGAGTATGTTTCTGAGTTAAGCTAATAGAATTTTCTGAATAAAATTAACAATACAATATCGCGATATATTTTTAAAATGTCAATAAAGCGTTCGAAAATGACAAATACATTTTTAAAATTAATTTTCAAATTTAGGTCAAAATTTAAAAACCATTAATTTAAAATAAATTATTATTAAGTTTTTTGCGAAATAATATTTTTTTAACAAGCCAGATTTACAGGTTTTTGGCACTTTGTCTTTCTTTGATGATAGAGGATTTAAAGGGAAGATTCAAATTTGGGAATGAGAAGCTTCCGGTAGGATGGTTAGTACTCGCCGCCCTGGTGGATACAAAAATGTTGTGAGATTGGCTACTTTCTACCAATGACGATATGTACCTCATATGGAAGAAGCTGCACTGTGGCCGGTGATGCTGCATGTCAACCATAGTTCCAGTCATTCAGATTTTTCCGTGTGTCGTATGGTGGATCAGAGAAATCGATTGTGACTAGGTAGGGTCTATTCACAATATCATCTGTGCATTGGAATGTTTAAAAACATGTCTTTTTACTCCTGCAAAAAAGTGTTTTTCTTTAAGTTTTAAATGCCATTTGCTTATTTTCAATAATCATTTATATTTAACATGTAAATATTTTTTACTTGCGATATGAACATCTGATTATAAACGTTACCTCCACTCTATCTTTTATTGAAGTTAGAGAATTTTCCCTTTTTCATATGAATTTTGAACGACTTTTTTCCAACCAATTCAAACCAGAATTTGACTTAAAACTACAATTGTTGCCATAAGATCACATACCAGATTTCAGTCATTGCGTTTTGGGTTATCGTGTTTACATGCTTGTGAAACTACAGGTTGACAGATGGTCAACTCCTTTCTGAATCTGGTTCCAAATTTGATATAAAACTGCAGTTTGATGCTAAAACTATGAACCAAATTTTATGTATTTAAGATGCTAGGTTTTTGAACTATCACTTTAATATGCATACAAAACTATAGATTGAAAAACGGTCAACCCCTCAACCAATAGTTGCAAATTTGATAAGAATTTATATTATAGATGCTAAACCTATGTACTAAATTTTATCAGTTCATCTGTTTATGCTTTATAGTTAGTGCGCTTATTTGTAATTGGATAGTCGAACTATTTTCTTCCTATCTGGATTTCGTTCAAAATTTGATAGAACTCTATAAATTTGATCTAAATACCATATATCAAATTCATCCTTCTAGTTTCCTTGCATGGCAGTAGCGAACAATAGTTACGAAATATAGATCTTTGGAGTGAATTAAACATTTTTACTAAATCTAATGCGAATATGCATTTTGAATGTCTTTATGCCTAACAAATGAAACCAAAATTTGACACTGAACTACAGCTGTAATCACAAAATTTTATTGATTTCATTGATATAAGTCAGTCAGATAATGAGTTGAAAGTACAGACCAACTGACGATTAAGTCTTTGACATATTTGGCTCAAAATTTGATAGTAATCTATATTTTAATTGCTAAACCAGTGTATCAAATTTTAACTATCTATCTCTTAGCGTGTTGGAGTTATCGAGTTCAATTGTTATCGAACAGTCAGATAGATAGAGTTCCTGTTAATGGATTTCGTTCAATATTTGACAGAAATCAACAAATTTTGCCGTTGCTTCATTCGTCTAACTCAAAGCATTTTTGAGTTATCGTGTTCACATACAGAATGCCAAAAATGGTGTTTTCGAACTCAGAAAGGTTTGAAAAGTGGAGATTTGACAAAATCTCGAGTTCGAAATTTTTTACAATTAAATATTTTCACTTTGTACACTCGTATACGAGAAAATAAAAGAAGTTCGCTGGATACATACTTAAATATTTCAAATATTTGGTGCTAATACTGATTTAGATAGCCATTGTATCCCTCATGTTGCGTACGATTTGTAATATTGTCCTTCATTCAATTATATTATAGCGCTATTGTGAAATTGTGTTTCTCTACATTTTAACTGATGTATCCTTTTCTTTTACTTAATTCTCTTTTACTGACAAAGCTTTCCCAGTTATGGCCATCCTTTGCGTTTACGACCTCACGTTCTATAGTAAAAATTTCTTATTTCTTTGGGTCTGACCTATCCTTAAAATTTATAAACTGTTTGATAGAAGTCCATACTCCACCATGTGTTATAAAATTAAATCAATCAGTTTAAGTTGAGATACGAGGTAGTAAACAAATACCTGAACCTCCAGAAATTTAAACTTTGTTTATGATTGACTGATATCCAAAATGTTTAACCCTTTTAAGTTTGTTTTTTTGTGTCTTTTAAATTAATATTATAATTTTTTTAAAAGAACTATCTCATGTCTCACTTTTGAATTTTTAAATTTAGAGAAGAAAAATCCATTGTTTTATACCTATAAAATCTTAAAACTTATACTCTCTTAAGTATTCTCAGGGCTCTTCTTGAGTTTCATGTACCATATAGCAGTTTTTTTTCCAGGATTAGCTAGGATAGAAAATTCATGCATTGCAGATTTAAATTGCAACTAAAAAATGTGCTGAAAAATAATTCAATAAAATCAATCATGTTGAATGAAATTTGTTGGAAACAAATGACTTCGAAATGTGATTGAATATTGATTGATATATTGAATAACTTTATTATATACTCCATAAAATTTTCTAAAAGCTGTTCCATCCAATTAAATATTTGTAGGGAACTAGAATTCTTCTTTTACTCACCAAAAGACGCAGAAAATCCAACCATTTCTTTCATTCGCTATTATAACTTTTTTCAGTTCCATCTTCAAGACGTGATATCCTGACATAACTTTGCCTATAAAATGTAAAGTAGTCAAAACTATCAACTCATTTTACGATCTTCTTCCCCCAAGAGCTTATTTTTAAAAACAAAACTTTTCCATTTAGGTCATATTTCATTACGAGAACCATAAGCATAAAAGCACGCTCTTTCAGCATTGTTTTAAGATGAAAACATTGCATAGATACAATTTAAAAAACGAATATAACCTTCTCGAAATAGTGTTTTTCATTGTTTGCATTGGAAAGTTATGTCAAACTATTTAACGCGTTTCCTTGCTTTAACGTTCAAAATAATGAAAAAGGAAAGAAACGGCAATGAAATCTTGACACCGATGACTTTTATTCAATTTAATTTAATAACATGTCATTACAATGTAGAAGTAAAGGAATCGATTTTTCTTTTCGCTTTACTATGTAATTCTTTAATGATAGGAATTTCATCAAATACAGCTTCGAACGCCTTGATATCGTCGCATTAAAAATTAACTTCAATATGTCCTCTCTCTTTCTCTACTGTAGGAAGGGAATAGTTTGTCAGGGTATTCAATAAAGCGGAAATTAACTCTTTTTCCTTTCTCTCAGAGAATGGGTTAGTAATTTTATTGCATTTATCGTTTATAACCATTGACATTTTGAAGTGGATACATATTTAGAAATTATGAAGCTTCATTGTCTTCCTTATTAGTCAAACAGTTCTTACGTTTGTTTCGTAGAGAAATTATTCAAAAGAGGGACTACATATCTTTTTGTTTTATTTCTTTATTTTTTTTCCCAGGATGTCTTTCAAGTTCGTCTGAAGTTTAAAATATTATAAATCTGTAAGTATATGTAATACAAAGTATTAAAACAAATTAGAAAATTGCTGTATATACTTTTTTCTTTTATAGTTTCCTTTGTTTTTTATTTTTATCTTTTCTTTCTTTCTTTAACAGTTTTTCTAGGTTTTCTTTAATTTAATTTTATTTTATTTTGTCTGTTTCTTTCTTTCTTTAAATAACTTCTTTAGTTTTTTTTATTATTATTATTATTTATTTATTTCCTTTCTTTTCTTTCTTTTTTTTATTTTTTTAAATTCTTTTTTTTTTCTCTTCTTTCTTTTGTTAGAAGTTTCTCTAGTTTCATAGAATTTTTTTTTCCTTTTTGTTTCTTCTTTTCTTTTTTTTCAATTTCTTTTCCGTTCCTTATTTGAAGGAGGGGGGGAGGGTCGGAAAATTTCTTTTATTATTCCCTTTCTTTTTAAAAGTTTCTTTCGTTCCTAAGTTCTTCGTTTCTCTTTAGAAGGATCTTTTCTTTTTTGGAAAGTTTCTTTTTTTATTTATTTAGACAATTTATTTACTTATTTTTCTTTCCTTCTTTTAAAAGTTTCCCTACAGTTCTTTTCTTCTACAATCTTCTTTTCTTTTTCTTTTTCCCCCTTTCCTTTCTCTAAAAAATCTCTTTATTTTTTTACTTTTTCTTTAATTATTTTATGTTAAGAAATTTAACTTAATATTCTCTTAAAATTACAGTGAGTGTATCGGGAAAGTTTGGAGAAGGAGTTCTGACTCATTCACCATCTTCGTCATCAGACCACAACAAAATTACGACCTCCTCCCTGAAATAGTCCTCTTACTGAATCTGAAAGAGAAGATTTATATGACTAAAAGTAAACCAGTGCATTTTCATGGGGATTTGAAATTATTTTTTAATAATACTTTTATTCTAAGCGATACATTAAAAAATATTACCACAAATGTTGGCCTTTTAAAGCTTCAGATATAGCGCAATCGGACTTTTTTTGGTTTAAAACGTCATTAAATTAATTTTGCACAAATAAAAATTTATCCTTTCAGATTATTTAAAACAGCATACATTTGCAATAATTAGTTTAATTACATTTAAGCTATCAAGAGATATTTTACGCTGTAGAACTAACTAATTCTTTTATCACTTCACTGAATTAATTTCAAAAGAAATCTGATGAATTGTCATCTTTATTTCAGTTAAGATTTGTAACCATTATTTTTAAATATCTTTCACCCGTACATCTATTATTATTGGTAAATAGTTTTTTTTACCCGCCCAAAAGAATAAAAGCCATTCTGAGAAATAAAGGAGAGACTACTCATTAAACATAATAAATATACCTAATTAAGTAGCTATATTATGAGTTTCATTACTCCCGATTAAGAGTGGCCTCCATATCATAAACCAGTCGCCAGGCAATAAGGCAGTTCTGATTGCGCAGCATTAATGAAGATAAACTGTTGTATGTTAACAAAGCATTTCATTCCGTCATCTCAGAAACATTCAAACCACAGATAAGGTTATACTGTCCATTTAAGTAATGCATTAACAATCCATTATTCGTTTATTTCATATAATTTTATGACATACAATTTATACAATCCACTACAAAAAAAAAAAGATTTAGTAGGATTATTTTCTAAATTTGAATTCAGAAAGTACACAATTTGTATATTTTATTTCTCACTTCATGCTTATTTAGAAGCATAATTTTTTCAGCAATATAAACAGTAAGGAAATAAATTGATACCATCTTCAACGAGGAAACAGCTTATCAAAAAATAAATGTCTATTTATTAATATTAGTTCTCAATAATATTGTTACGATATCTTCATGACATTATGAAAACGAAATACATGAAATAACCGTTATAAAATCATTATGAAAATATCGCACAATATTTTGCTTTAAAAGGTTTGGCAGATTTTTGTAATCAATTTCAAAAATATTTTACAAGATATTTCAGAGAATTTCATCGTTATATTAACGTATTCTTTATGAGTTATTTCACCAGCAATTTTCTCATGCCCATATATAGCCATAAAATACTATTCTAAGTAGCGAAAACATATAACATTTCAATTTTTAGTCT